>CM047871.1:1584779-1597052 GCA_026212405.1 Petrea volubilis | reverse complement strand
TTATTTCTGCATTGTGTTTTTTTCCCTTTTAGTGCTTGATTTGGTCAAAATGTCAGTGGTCCCTTATTCGGCTCGTGTGTTCTATTTTAGTTTGGCCGGTGGTAATAGTAAACGCATTATGCCTGTAGCTTTGTTTGGTCAGTAAGGTTTGCATGGTAAAAGCAGAAAGTTTCTTTGACTATTGATGTCATGGTGCTAGAAAATGTGTTACGTTATTGTAAATGAACTGTTAAAGATTATATTGATTTAAAACTAGTCCCCAGCGGTTTGGCATCTATAAGTTTTATCCAAAGTGGGGATTTTTTTTTTTTTTAAACTTATCTAAAGTGGGGATTACGAAAACCCCAATCCTGATACTGGGATTAGGAAATAATCCATCATACTCCTATTTAGCTATTTGAATTATATGAGGTTTTCTGTTGTATGTGTCCTTGGTTGAAGATGTCTGCATGGTTGTGCTGTATGATTGGAGCATTGGCATGTAGTAATATTCGAATTCCTCTGTTGTATTTTGATCTTTTACCGATATTGATTGGTTTCAGTTATGGGATATCAATATGGATTCTGGCCCAGTGGCAACCTTCCAGGTGCACGAGTATTTGAGACCAAAGGTGTTTTACTTTACAGGACCATTTTCGCCTAGGTCTTTCTATACATGTTCTCAAGCTAATTAAATATGCACTTTGATGATGTCCAGCTATGCGATTTATACGAAAATGATTCCATTTTCGATAAATTTGAATGCTGTTTGAGTGGTGATGGTCTTCGTGTGGCAACTGGTTCTTATAGGTATTCTCAACTTCTAGGCGATACTGTTACTTTTCAATTTTTGCTTTTTCCATCATCATATTTCTAATAAAATGCAACAAAATGCTTTGTGCAAAATTCAGCAATCTGTTCCGCGTGTTTGGTTGTGCTCCGGGCAGTACTGAGGCGACGACTTTGGAAGCAAGCAAAAACCCAATGAGGTATTTATGAGATTAAAGTCTTGATGCAGTGAACTTACTTCGACTAATAAGTAATAATAGCAGTCTTGCTTATGACTGAAAACACCATTTGATGGCCTTTTTCAGGAGACAGGTGCAGACCCCATCAAGGCCTTCCAGATCCATAAGCAGCAGTATCACTCGTGTTGTCCGACGAGGTAATATTTGCAATACTAATCTCATGTTGTATCATTCACTCCCCCCGCCCCCCCGCCCCCCTGTTTTCGTTAGTCAAAATGAATATATAAATATTAAAAATAAGTAAAATTTGGGGTCTCATCTATCTTGAAGGTGCCGAAAGCCCTGGAGCTGATGCCAACGGGAATTCATTCGATTTCACTACAAAGCTGCTTCACCTTGCCTGGCATCCCTCTGAAAACTCAATTGCTTGTGCTGCTGCAAATAGCTTGTACATGTACTATGCATAAAAATTTCAGATCTGGAGAAACCTCGGTAAACATTTTTGGGTTGCTTTTCTCGAGAAAGGCTTGTTACAGCAAATTGAGGCTCTCTTCATTTTCTCACATCAGAGTGTGCGTCTCGTAAATCTGTAGCTCAGGCTGGTCCAGAAGTAGCTATGGCAGAACTCACAACGGGAGCAATGCGTCTTTTATACCCGGGCAGATAAGCCACATCCGTTGTATGCCTTTTCTGCTTCTCACCCTCTATATTTCTTTTATTTTTTACCTCTCTCTCTCTCTCTCTCTCTCCCCTCAACGAGAAAGATGCAGCAGCCGCCCTGTTCTTACCGCGCTGGGTAGAAGTCGGGAAGGAATGTGATTGTAGCTCTCCTACAAAACAAAAAAACTAAAGATGTCTTATATTGTCCCTAGTTTTTAAAGGTAAAATGTAGTTTTACTTGAAAAAGGAGCTGCTGCTGCTGCTATAACTTGCAGGGCAGGGCACTGAAAGTTTATTAACTTCAATGGATGGATCTCTTTTGTAGGATGATGATGATGATGATATTGGTCCTTTCTTTTTTATCTTTTTTGGGGCTATAGATTTTCATTTCATTTTTCTTTTGTAAAAGTATTCAACCCTTTGGCTTCTATTAATTTGTACAATATTTTTCTTTTCCCATCACAAATGGTACTTTTTCTCGTTGAACTTGGGTATAACCAATAGCTACTTTTATTTATTTAAATGATTATTATTATTTGTTTTGGATAGTTTAATCAGGTAGCAATGAAGTTAATGAACATTTCTCTGGAAATTTGCGATTATGGATTTTGGGTATTTATGGGCATTACTTGTGAGAAAAGGCCCGAAATTCAAATTTGTTGATTTTATTCTTATTTTTATTTTTCTGCTTTGTAATATACTGATTGATCTTGCATTTTTACTTATTTATTCTGAATTGTAATTCAACAATATATTTATGTTATGGTTTAGATTTTCAAAGACAGATTTGAAGCCTGTAGCAGGTTCGGCAAATTTATTGGCCCATTTTGTGGACATAAAGTTAGGCCTGGCCCAAATTCTGGCACATGTAAACTGGGCCTTAGTCAAACATTTTTCAGTTTAAAGAAAGGAATAATTCCAAATATGATCGGGAAAATATTTTTCGAAAATTATATGGGTCCTTGTACTCAAGCAAGTTCTCTAATGTGCTCGTCCATACTAAGAAGATTTCCATTATACTGTGATATATATATATATGTATGACTTGAATTATTTGTGAATGTACACAGAGGAGAACCGATGCGACAGGACTGTCACGCCCCATTGTCGTGATGTCCTCTACCTATCAAATCAAATGCCAAAGCATACTGAAGAAAGAATGGTTAAATTATATATATATATATATATATATATTTATCCATCGGAATACTTTTGTAAAATAAAAATAAAATTTAATTTAATTTTAAATATCAAAATAAAATATTTGACTTTTATACATGGTTATATATATATATATATTTTAATTACTCATAATGTATTTTACTAAATTTATTATAAAAATAGTTTAAAATAAAAGTAAAAATATAATATTAACAAATAAATAAAACATAAAAAGTCAGAAAAAAATGATAAAAGAGACTTGGAATATATATATATATATATGTGTACATACATACATACATACATACATACACACATATTGATAGAGGAGAGAGAAGAATAGAAGAAATAAATTAAAAATAATTTAATAGTGAGAGAGGAGAGAAGAGAGGAGAAAAAAATAAATTAGAAATGTAAGAGATCAAGATTGTTATTAAATCTCATAGGTGCTTTATTAATAGTATTGAACTAAAGATGAGACAAGAGAGAAAAAATAAATTAGAAATATAAGGGAGCAAGATTGTTATTAGATCTCATATGTGCTTTATTAATAGTATAGATTACCAAGACAACGCTCTAAGTGGCAAAATTCGTTCACACGTGGGTGATGGGTCCATTCCAATTCAATTAGTTTTGGATTTGGTTGAGTCTTAGAGTTTTATAAATGGGTTGAAGTGGGTTAAATCTTGCTGGTTAAAACAATATTTTGAGTTTTAAATGGATTTAAGCGGTTTCTAGATGGGTTTATGTGGTTTCTCAATGGTTCCAACAAAAAGAACATTATGATTTGATAATACTTCACAAATTTGAAATATGCGTGATAAAGTTACTTTTACAAATTAAAGAATATGTTTTTTTTCTCAAAAAGAAATTAAAGAATATGTTAGACAACAATTAAATAGTTGTAAAATGTACAAAATTATATTGAAGAAAACATATTTTATTTTATATTGAACCTGTTAAGAAACCGAACCAATCCATCATCAACTCACTTCAAACCCATTACTAACCTAATTCATTAACAACTTGTTCTATAAAGCCTATTTAAAACTCAACTCATTTTCAACCCGATCTAATAGAACCCAAACCAAGCCCTTCTCAACCCGCCAATTTGCTACAACTACTGAACTATATAGTCATTCAATATAGTGATGGAATCATAACCTGGCACTCAGGAGATACATCTATCAGCTACGGTTGTCGACAACACAAATAACTAACCCTAAAGAACGATTAGAGAGTATACTAAAACATAATTTGGGCGTTCACTCAAATTTAACGATGCATATAAAATAATTCTAAAGTTAAAGGATTCATGAAAGTATCTATCCCAATTTTGATAAGGTATTGGATAAAAAAGAGTAGAAGATTCTAGAATTTCTCACAATATTCTGATTTTTTTTATATAAAAAAAAATAGTTTTTATAAGGATTCAGATGACGAGAGGATTTTGAAGGAGCCTAAAAAATTCTAGTATGTTTTAAGAAGATCTTAATAGATTTTACAGGCGTGTAACACTGAAGAATGTTCAAGACTAATCTAAAAATGTATAGAGAAGTAAAATAAACAAAGCACGGTTTATGCGAGTGTACATTATAGTATACAATCTCCAAGCACATAGAAAATAAGAAAATTAAAATATTTTGTTTTTATTTATTTAATCTATTCATATACGAATAGACCTACATACAATTATGCTAATTTCCCCTCTCATCGAGTAAAGAGAAAAAGAAAAATGAAAATCAAGTTTAGAACTCTTGTTTGAAATAGTATTCTAACATGAATCTAAGAAATGGGGGGTCATTCAAAAATGCCATCATATATGGGCAAAAAGGTGAAAGTTTGGTCACTTAGTAACTCAATTAACACATAATGGGTTGGGCTCCTTGGGCTCCTTGGAGGTATGCAAATGTTTGAAGGGTGTTTGACCATATTTCACTTATTTATAAACAATCAGATGATTTAGTGGGAGAAGTCGAATGAACAAGGTTCGAATTCTGAAATTGTGAATGAAGCAATTGGATTGAAATGAATGCTCTAATGTTGGGCTCCTACATTATCCGAATCCAAATTAATTGGCCATTAAATTAAAACCAAATGATTAAAGAACAAAAAATACGAAAATTACATATAAGTGGGTGCCACCCAAGCATATACAAGTGTTTGACCAGTTGAATAATAGGTCAGATTGAGTGGTTAAATAAAAAATAATAATAATAACTTGCATACAAGTGGGTGCTATCCAAGTGTTTGAAGGGTGTTTGACCATAATTAACTTGTTTAAAAATAATTAGTTGATTTAGTAGAATGAAGTGTTATATTTCTAAACAACGCATATGGTTTGAATCTTGAAGTTGCAAATTAAATAATTGGATTTGAAGGATTGCCCCCATTTTAGACTTTTGCATTACATGAATCTAGATTAGTTGGTCAAAGAATCAAAATCGAGTGACTAAACCCTCCGCCCCACCCCACCTAAAAAAAAAGAAAGAAAAAATTAACTTAAATACAAGTAGGTGCCACCCAAGCATATGTATGGACGCTGTTGCTGTTGCTGTTGCTTGGCTTGGGTCGATATATTATTTTTGGATACAAATCAAATTGAACTTTGGGTCGAATTAAACCCGAGTCCAAACGGACCAAAATCACCTGAATCGATGTGAGTTGTGTGAATTGATATGTGACAAGGAAAATCGTTATATCTTTTGACATAATTGGTATTAAAATCATGAGCATTGTAGAAAACAAAATTATCTTAAATATAGATAATTTAATTCTCACATCGATTTTATTTTATAAATCACCATACCTATTTCCAATTTCCTAACAACGATAAAAAAAAAAAAAAAAATCACCAAAAAAATCCCAAACAGCAATGATTAATTTATGTGGCAATGTTGGTGGAGATATTGACAGCCTTGGTCAGTCTCCACAAATAAACACATGTGGGGCTAGTAATTAGTAATTGTGAGTTTTAATGATAAATTTTGACCTAATGGACTTTTGTCCGATTGTGGCATGCAACTTTCATTGAAAAGCAAAAAGTTGTTTATAAGGAAAAAAAAAAAGAGATTATTAATTAAATTAATCAATATTGTTGCTCTAATGCCCCTCTTTCATGGGACTAACCAAACGTCTCTTGTCTTGGTGAGAGATCGGGTGCTTACTCTTTTCATAATTAATGCTACAATATTTATTTTATTTATATTGATTTCCTCTACCCTTTCTTAGTTATAGAAGGTTGAATATTAATATTTAAAAAAAAAAAAATTGTCACAAAAAATATTTATCCAATGCCAATTATGTCAATGATTGTATTCAAGTTATCACCGATAACAATCAGTGACACTTTTATAATGATAATTTAGTGACAAAGAAATTATGCAACAAACTTGTAATCACAATTTTTTTTTCTTTTTGTTATTAGATGGTTCCAATATAGGTGTTACTGATAATAAATTTTGCCACCTTTAAAATAATAGATTTTGTCACATTTATACCATTTTACGAATAAAGAAAAATTATGTTCACTAAATAAAATTAATTAGTGACAACATAATAGATATTGTTAGTGGATCCTTATTAACAATGATAACTTTTACATGCCATTTTTATATTTGAGAAAATTTCATTTTTCGTCCATCACTTTTACACCTATTTCAATTTCGGTCCCTCATGTTTTACACACTCTCATATTTGGTCCCTCACGATATAATTTTTTATCCAATGTCATCCTTCCGTTAAATTTTTTGTTAAAAGCTAATGGATTGATCATGTGTTGTGCACATATTTTAACAAATTAGTTATATCCCCCCCCCCCCCCCCCCCCCAAATCCATTAGCTTTTAATATAAAATTTAATGAAAGGACGATATTGAATAAAAAAATATAACATGATGGACCAAATATGAAAGTCTGTAAATGTGAGGGACCAAAATTAAAATATGTGTAAATGTGAAGGACGAAAAATGAATTTTTTTATTTTATATTTTATTGCTAACATTATTATTTTTATAGTGAACAATTCATGTTTTTATATACACTTTAAAATGTGATTATTCCTATCACTTCACTTCACTTCAATTTATTCCAGCGGAAGTAAAAAGAAAAAGAAAACAACTCCACTAAGTTCAAGTAGCTAAAGCCAGGTCCGTAGATTTTTGATTTAATGGACACGTACTTCGCCTTTACGAGAGTGTTTGGCCAAACTTATAAATTCCTCAAAATATTTTACAAGATATCGGGAAATGCTTGGCAAAATTTTGGGTAAGAAAGCTTATAAACCCTTTTTAAAAGTGAGGAGGTGTCATCTTATTTTTGAAGATCATACAAAATTCCTTTATTTTCCATCAAATCAATTACAACATTATTATTACTAATATTTTATAAATCACACATCATCTTATTTATCGAAATATTTTAATAATTTAATCTTAAAATAAAATTTAATATCTTATAAATTTCTAAAATATCTTATAAAATATAAATTTTTTTAACATATTTCAAATAAGCTTAGTCAAGCACCCTCTAAATGTGCTGTGAGTTCAGTATAAAGGGTTCGGATTCCAACACTAACGAGTCAAATTGCATGTTAAATTTGAGAAGAGACTAAAGTCATACACCAAACCAACCAAGTCCGAATACGACACTAACAAGTAATTTGACTGGTCCTACGCCATTAAGTCCATTCTGTCAATTTTTTTTGCTTCAATGAAAATTTTATACCTAATTTGTTCTAACGCCTAAAAATATTCAATGGCTTTTTTTGGCAAATGTTTACCTTTGAAATTGACTCTTTCCTTGCATCGTGCTTTGCCTCAAATTTTCCGAATATTTTTATCCCCGGCTATTCTTAATTAATTCAATCTCATTTTGTAAAAATAGCCAATTGACATTTTCAGGCTTTTTAATGATATTATTTATTTACTAAAGATAAATAAATAAATAAATAAATAACCTCAAAATCCCATTTACTTGAGCAATCATCGTATAGGGATTAATTATAGTTTGCATTTTGTATCATATGTTGCAGTTATTCTTTTAAACTATAAAATATAACAAAGCAATCATTAAATTATAGATGTTATGACATAATTTGCTACGTTTTTACCATAAATAATTGATTTATTCATTTTTGTAGTTTAGAGGAGTAAATGTAATATAAGGTATAATTTTCAACGGTGTAATGTATAATTTACCCAAACTCAGTGAAAGATATTCACAGTATAATATGACGAGTGCATCAATAACAAATTAGTATATATCATACCATTCCATGAGCGCAACCAAATCAAATCCGAACAAGAATTTTATCTCTAGATTCTTCCATGATACAAAAACTTGGCATCACAATTTGGAAAAGAAAAAAAAAATGAAATCAACTCAGTGCAGCGTAAAACCAACCACAAAATTTATAATAGATATTTACAATATAATTTGATGAGTGCACCAATAACAAAATTCATACTTATCGTACTATTCCAGTCGACTCTAGATTAGAATTTTTTATTATATATTCATAGATTCTTCAATTTTTTAAAAAAAAAAAAAAAAAACTTGATGTCACACAATTTGAAAAGAATTTTTAGATGCGGGGGAACAAATTGAATTAATAATAAAATAAAAGGGTATGTATGATAATGTGGGGTGGTGCCATGTGTTGGGCCTCACATTGAAATGGGACCCATTTGATGACGGCCACACGAATCCACCCAAGCTTACGATTTCAAGTATTCCTCGCCCACATGGACGGCTCTTATTGTCCCACTTCACAAATCTACGGTCCAGATTCACTGATGCGATAGAAATGATGCTCCATCAGTGTTTTCACTGCTTGGTTAGCACGCAGGCTCGGCTTGGCTCAGCCGCAATGTGGACCGGCTAGGCTTTCGTAAATGGCGGCTCATTTTGTTTATTACTGATTAGCGTGTGATTAGGGATAATAATGGATGACAGTGGGAACTGTTGTTCTCGTTTGAATTTACATCAAAATTATGTTATGTATGAAAGATTTTAATATCTGGAGTATACCACTATGGAGTTTATGGTAAATACAAATTTGAATTTATTCGTAAAGATTAGAATACTTGATTCTATTTCTACTTAATTTCATGAATTGAGCTGAATCTGAAGGTTTAAGCCCGCGGTAGTTTTGATTTCTATCTTATTATATGCACAACTGAAAATATTAACAATTGATGTTAATTATATCGAAAGATGGATCCCAAATAGTAATCAATGCGAGTAAAGACGGAGCAAAAGGAGATTGGAAGGTTCGTAGTCCTGTGTTTTTTTCCCCCTTATTTTATGATAAGTTCCTCCAAATTTATATAAAGTCATATATTTGATACAATCCACTCAAAATATTTTATAAGTGCCAACCAAAATAATGCATATACACACACTCTCATCCAAGAAGGAAGGAGAGAGGAAAAAAGAATTGGAATCCAAGATTTTAATGGTGCAATGTTCAAACTTCCATCACTGGACTATAACTCTAATGGTATATATAAAGTCACAATTTATTCATATTGTTATTAAAATTTGACATCCACGCCCCCTCTTCCCCCAAATCATAAAAGTTTAAACTCGTTTTGCCTCTTATAAAAATTCTTGATTACATCCCTCTATATAGAGAAGTGAAATACGTAAAATTACAGTTTATACTTTGATTATGTGTAATTTCTTCTCTATTATTTGAACTATACGGTAAAAGCACTCTAGAACAACAAAATATATACTGTAATTAGAAAAATAAAAAGAAGTCTTCTTATTATAATTCTCTTTAGAAGACTTAAGACCAGTCATCATTTGTTTAAGGTTCAAGAAGGGGTACTTTTGGTGACATTGCTTGACCCGTGGTCTCCTTAATTACATTTAAATAATATTAGTCCCTTAATCGCACATTATTCCGTTGGTCCCTCACTTTGATTAAAGATAATCTTAATTAGTTGAGGGCAATAATTCCTTAAGTCAGGCTATGCTCGTAGTGCAGCCAACCAAGAATGACAGAATCTAATTATTGTTAAACTATTATTTTAGTCAATAATCAAACGAATAATCCCACTCTTTTAATGACACAATTAAACACGCTAATTAGCTTTTTAACCCCCAATAATAAAACAGAGATCGAGTACGAATATTTATTTATTTACAATGTATAATAGTTTCTTAATATATTACTAAATTATATTAATTTATTATAATTACGAGAGTTCACAGCTTAATGAAATCAAGCCTTAGCCAAAAACTCCCAAGATCCCAACTTGAGAGATCTGTACCGAGCATCAACTATCCAGCATCAGTCTACTGGCTAGTGCGTGTGTGTGTGTGTGTGTGAGAGAGAGAGAGAGAGAGAGAGAGAGTTCCCTGTATGTATATATTATGAGCTATTGGTCCTCGCTCTCACGCGGAGTTGCAGAGATCATTCACATCAAGCGTAGAAAAAAACAGAGCAAAAGATCAAATTCCTTCTGCCTTCCTTCATCTCTATAAAAATTCTTGAAATTCATATTGAGAATTTAATAAATCTGTCTGGTTCTCTGCGACGCAAGAAGCTCATGTAGAGTTTGATCCGTGATGGCCCTTTTGTTCTCTGAGCTTGTTCATCACTAGAAATTGTTTACTTGCGAAGAACTAAGAAAAATCAAAAATATCTTGAGCGTTTGTTTTTCATTTTTTTTGTCATCTTTTGAGTTTTGCCCTTTTCGCCGCTTCACACAAAAGACTCAAATCTGATAGATCTCCAAATTTCTCAATCTTGTTTTGTGGCTAATATTATCATTTTTCAAGATTATATTACAACTTCTCAAAGCCAACAATCTGTTTTCTTGATTTTCGGCCTCAAGAATCAAAAAACCCATAAAATTTTGAGCATTTTACAAAAACCCCACATCAAAATATCACACAAATATCAAATATTGATCAAAAAGATTGGATTTTTTGTTTTCAAAAAAAAAAATAAATTATGCAAGACCCTTCAATTTATTCACAAATCAAAGCACAAGTTCAGCAGCCACAGCCACAGTTCCCGGAGCAAGAACACTTGAAATGCCCCCGTTGCGATTCAACAAACACCAAGTTTTGCTATTACAACAACTACAATCTCTCTCAGCCCCGCCACTTCTGCAAGAGCTGCCGGAGGTACTGGACCAAGGGCGGCGCGTTGAGGAACATCCCCGTCGGCGGCGGCTCCAGGAAGAACGCCAAGCGGAACTCCTCCGCCTCCTCCACCTCCTCCTCCAAACGCCCGGCGGCGGCGGCCACATCGGCGCCGCCCCCCGATAACAAGAGCGACAGCAGAAGCAGCAACAACAATGGTGAAATGAGCGAGACAATGCCTTTGAAGGGAGAGAATTTTGCGGGGCAATTTGGGAATTTCTTGGAGGCCAGTGGGAGTTTCAGCTCGCTTTTGGGCTCGAGTGGAGGGCAGTTTGGGGATTTTCTTGATGGGTTGGGGCCAAATGGGTCGGGTTTGCAGATGGGCGATCATTTTGGCAATCCGGGTTCGGGTCAGAATGTGGATCCACAGGCTTTGGAGAGTGGCAGTAGCAATAATGCTGATGGATTCTTGAACATTCAGGGGGGCGGCGGCGGCGGCGGTGGCGGTGGTGGCGGCGGCGGCGACGGTGGCTGTTGGAGTGGTGGTAGCAATGGCTGGCCTGATCTTGCTATTTACACGCCTGGCTCAACGTTTCAGTAGCTTAAAAGGTATTAAGATTCAGTTGAAAAAATCAGGTTGAAAATGGATAAGTTCATCTGGGCTTTTTTAGTTTTTTCTTTTTTTTTTTTTTTTTTTTTTTTTTACATTTTTTTTGGCTTTTATTTTATTTTATTTTATTATAGGGGGTGTGTTTGAATGGGATGAATCTAATTATAGTAAGTACGAATATTATTGTGAAATGGTGATGGAGGGCATGGGCAATTATGTAACTTCACATCCTCATTGGCCATGTCATTAGCATTATGTGGGTACATTATATGCTGTTTTTTTGTTTGCTGGTTTTATGTGTGTTTTTGGGAACTTTGTTATGAGTATTAATGGATGAGATGATAATATATATTATTTTATGAAATGGCTTCTCTCTTTTTGCAATTTTGCTGTATCTCCTCATAAAGTTTGTTCAATATTGATTGGCAAATGATGATGGCCATTGAAAGTTCATATTTTCTTGGAATTCTTGCAATTTGGGATTAATCTATGTGGCATCACACACACACACACACACACACATTGTCATTTTTGGGTGAGTTGGTGTGTTGGATGTGGATAATCAGATTGTGTTGGTTTCAATTATTTTTTTAAAAAAAATGTTGGCTTCTTATATTTGTTTGTAATTTTAGTACATTCAGAAATAGAGCAAGAGGACGCTGATAGGGACAATCGTTCTTTTCAAATCTATTTAATACTACAATATGAGTTCTATTAAATCTTCACGTTTCGTTCTTCTAAACACAACAAAACAACTTGCTATCTATTGTGAACATTTGATTTGATCTCAACCCTA
>CM047871.1:1471552-1584279 GCA_026212405.1 Petrea volubilis | reverse complement strand
AAAAAAATAAGTTAGCACTCAATTGAATTGTGGGTATTGCGTCAAATAATGATAAATGATGTGGAAAAGTAATGAAATAAGGCATAAATGATGCCTATAACAATAGAAAATGCGAGTTAAAGTGATTAAGAGTGATTTAAAGCAAGATAAATGCTTTAGAGTGTTGAATAATTCATAATATTCACTATGTGCAGCTCTATGCTATATATAAAGACAGGGGTGTAACTTATCATTCCTGAAAATAATAATACTTTCGTGAAAATTAGGGTAGTTAGGGGTGTTAGTTGAAATTTTCGTGGGTTTGTTGGCTAATGCTGACAGGAATCACATGTCCACTGGCTCGATCTAAATGTTGATCATCCTCATATAAAGTGATTGGATGGGCTTGGGCCCTTGAAAACTCCTTCCTATACTTGGGTTTCAAGATGGTCTCTTTTTTGGACTTAGGCTTGAAGATGACTTTTTTTTAGGCCAAACCTGATGATTGTATTGGGCTTCATGATTCAAAATGCCTCCCTAATTTCAAATAATAAAATTAAGAAATATGTAATACAACTCATGTTGTAAAACTATTTATTTTATATGTTTGACAAGTGATGCACAGTTTATTGTTTCCCTAATTATTATTATTATTATTATTTTTTAACTAGCACTTACCTCGAACCTCAAAACAATAACTAAAAGTTATATTGAAAAACTATTATTATGTATTTTTCGTAATTCATAAATAAGTGATCAATACTCTCCCTGTCCCATAATATTAGTCGTCTTATAGTTTTTTACACAAATCAATTACTATAATAATAGCCTTTTTTTTAGTTAATTTAAAATGATTTGACAAACTTACATTCGTCAAATTCAATTCAAAATAATAAATGAAGGGTAAATTTTGGGTAAAAAAAATGAATGCTTTATTAAAATTTTTAAAATGATAAATATTATAGAAAACAAAATATTTAAAATAATTAATATTATAAAACAGATGGAGTAGTTTATATAGTATATCTCTTTATAAAGGTTGAGCATGTACTTCAAGTCGAATCTCTAACACTATATTGAAAATTATTTATTATATACATTTCATGTATTTGATGGTGCTTTCTACATGAATAGGCGTGTGTAATAAATAACATTACATCCTTTTCTTTTATAATGTTCCATATGCATTAAATTTTATGGAGTATCTCATTAATTATGTTTACATATAAACATGCATGTGACATATAATATTGTTTTATGACTTATATATATATATATATTTTTTTTTCGATTACAATCAACTCGGGACACCCTAGAGATGTCAACCGGAAGGACCCCCACACACGCACACACTCACTCAAGGGGAAAGGGGGAGAGGACAAGAGGATTCGAACTCAGAACCTCACTGGTACTGATGTGAATCCCCACCACTGGGCTACAACCCCAGTGGCGTTTTATGACTTATATAGTTCTATTAAATTGTACACACAATAGACTTCATGGGCTTCAGAATAAGTCATTTTGAACACCACGATACTTGTTTTTGGGAGTATCATTAATGCCAATAAATTATAGCTATGTTAACACCTAATACACAACCAAAAAATATGATACACACGACACAATATTAAATAAGGAATGTGGACGTAAGATGAATCTTAACAACATAGATATTTAAGCTAATAAATTGATTTATAAAAAAAAACTCATATCGGACTATATTTATTTTATCAGAACAAATCATGAATAATTATCGCAATCACATATGACATCGTTCAACAAAATGCGAAATTGAAACGAACACCATAGAAAAATGAGGAAAAAACACAAATCAACAGCCGATTGCTCTCTAAAAAATTTATAATTGTTTAGTAATTATATTCACAGTAGCTAATACGAAGAGGGTGGAGTTAATTTGTTAATATTGAAAGGGGGTGGGGGTGGGGTGTGGGGGGGGGGGAGGACTTTAACATAATTATCAAAACCAATTTATCCCTACTTATTTATGGCAAACAAATTAAAACATCTTTATTATAAATTATTAAATATAATAATATTAATAATGTAAAAAAAAGAAGAGATAAATTGGGGCACAAATACAACTAGTAGAAAATTCAAAAACCCAAAAAATTCAACACTATTGGTGGTCGTTTGTATTTCAGAACACTGGTAAAATATTTCAATTCGGTTCCATCCCTTATCGTCAAATACAATCTACAAAAACCCCAACCTGAACCCGAATCCAATTCCGAACCCAATGTACGGAGCCTCCGGGAAGATGGGCCGCGGCGGCGGAGGCGGTGCCGGGAAGAGGAGCATTCACGCGCCGCCAATTGGCCGCGCGGCCGCCCCAACGGGCCGTCTATCCATGGGCGGTGGTCCCCGGGGCCGCGGCGGCGCATCGTCCGCCGCAACCTCGTCCCCGTCCACTTCGACGCTGCAGGTGGAGGAGAGTTTCAGCCTTGTTAGGGAGAATCCTTTGAATTTCGGGATGGCAATAAAGCTGGCGCCTGACCTCGTCGAGGAGATCAAGCGCGTGGAGGCGCAGGGGGGCACGGCGCGTATCAAGTTCGATGCCTAATGCCAATAATCCCAATGGGAATGTGAGTGATTGAATTTAATCTGGGACGTTTTGATTCTTATTGAATCTTTTGAATTGCACATAGTGCGTTTGCCTGTTGTGATAATGTGGGGGATGACCGGATGAGGTTTATCTGAAAATTTTAGGATGTTTTTTTTATCGAGAATGTGGGGTTTTGGGGTTAATTGCTCTTGTTTGTATTCGATTTTTGCCTTTTTCTACTATTGGCTGTTTTATCTTGAAGCATGGGATTAGGGTTTACCTGAATATTTGGAGTTTTGATGATTGGAGTTTAGGCTGAGTTCTGCAGTTCTGTGCGTTTGTTGGACTTAAATAGCTTAGTTTTTATAACAAAGTTATATTATTGGGGGAATCATGTTATTGGTGTTTCTGAATGCTAGTTTCTTGTTGTGGCAACATGCTATTCTGCTTCCTCTCAGTGGTAATGGAAACCAATTAAGCATATAACTGGAATTTCTGCACTTTATCGGTATAGTAGGGAGGAAACACTAGCAGTTAGGTGTGAGTTAGTGATAAAACCAGAGAGAGAAATACAACTGGAACTGGTAATAAAAGAAAAAGGTGAACTACTGGAAATTGTAATTCTAGTAATGGATGAATGCTACTCAGAAAGCAATCTCTGAATTTATGAAATGATGTTCTGTTGAAGACATTGCAATTTGGAGGCGGCAAAACCTATGTCTTAAGATGTGGTCAGCTTATCTGGTAACTTGAAAACATCAACTGATGGTCAGACTTCTGTTACTATAAAGAGATTACTTTAACCATTGGGTCTTTCCCAAAAATCTCTGAATTCATCAAATGAGATTCCATTGACTGTTGGAGATCACATTTGGAGGAGCCAAAAGCTATGCCATAAGCTGAGATCATTTTTTTTGGGAACATGAAAAACCTCAGCTGACACACTGTATTCTTGTCCTATAAAAGGATTGTTGCAATTATCTGGGAGCCAGTGAAACTAGTAAGCATTTACCATACAAATTTTAGAAATTTAAAGACGTACTTTCGCACAAACCTGGTACAACCTGTGGAGACCTATTTGCTTCCACAAGTCCTGTAACTATTCTTTAAGGAATTATCCTTCTTCCTCTTCTTTTTCTTCTTCTTCTTAACTCTTGAAAGAATCGATTTGTCTTGTCTTTCATTTGGACACGTAAAAGTTGTTCAACGTACATTAGAGACAACTCGGCTTAGTCAATCCCATTATAGTTCACAATGCACTGTTGCTTTATCTTCACCCATTGCATGACGAGATGGTTAGTGAGTTTGGTCACCAGCATGGTCTTTACTTGTTCTTGTTTCTCTCAACACCAGACAAATTGTTCGCGTTGCTGTCAGTCTAAAAATGGCTTCTTTTCCTATCTGGCTCTCATTACCTTGAATAACTGGAGAAAAACAACTTCTATCTTAGGCGATTCGCCTTTGTGTGTCAGAAGCTATTTTTCTAGGTGATAATATCTTGAAAACATTTTGCTTCCATTCATCTTCTTTCAGTGTTATATGTCACATATAGAACCTTTTGGGCTGGATATCATCTCTGTATCATTTAGGTCATAAATTCTTATTTATACTGTTTACGCATGTTATATTCATTTATTGGATGTAAATTTTTCTTGTCTAATTTACCCAAGTAACCCAACATTCAGGTTAAAATAGATCCCAATCAGGCCTTTCTTTGTTTTTTCCCTGCTAGGTTATTCATGTAGGGGATAAGACTTTCAAATTTACATGGTCGAGGGAACCGGGGGACTTGTGTGACATCTACGAAGATCGTCGAAGTGGTGAAGATGGAAATGGCTTGCTCGTAGAATCAGGAGGCACTTGGCGTAAGCTGAATGTAGAACGAGAATTAGACGAATCGACTAAAAATCATGTCAAAAGGCGGTCAGAAGAAGCTGAGCGCAAGCATAAATCACGAAAGTATGCTTTCTTTCTGTCAAGTTTTCATGCTCTAAATTTGTATAGTTCCCATATCTGACCTGTTAATTGCATAACTATTGTTTAAGTTATTTTTCCAAGAAGATTTCCTGCTCATATGTGAAAAGTCATGAAAGTTACTTGCTCTATCTTTTCTTCTTTTTCTTCCTTTCCTTAACTGTTTCTTTGGGTGGGTGGGGATGGATTATGAGATGAAGGTGACTTTTGGAATTTATGTTGGCATGTTCATATTAATTAAACGTTTTCATTCTAGTAGCTCCTGTGAATGCTCAATTCTGAAAGTCCAGCTGCCTTAAGTTTCGATTTTATCACTCAAATCTTAATTCAAAGAGTACTTGGTTTTAGGTCTTAGATTTGTTTAATATGCCTGGAAAGTTTTCTCAAAGACAATTTTCCTCCTACTACAGATTAATATGATGGAAAAAGATCCATGAATTAAAAACTAATCAAAATCTCTTTAACAGGCCAGGCATCGGTGTGTGATTTGTTAATTAAAGATCTTTGAAAAAGAACATTTTTTAATTGAAAAAGATTTATCCATTAATTGAAAAAGAACATTTTTGCTACATATTTCGTCAACCGTATAAATTGTATGAACAAATTTATTAATTAAAGATATGTGATTTAAATCAATCAGATTGGGAGAGATTGTGTGCGGTGAGTGTTAAAATTCAAAATTCAGAGTGGGGATTGTATGATACTGGGCACAGTCTGAGGGGACAAAAGTGGAACTTACCGGTTACCACTATCAATTGATTATTTTTCATTAATTCCTTTCTTTTACCTGATACAGAGCCATTATTTTAGACCATCAAAATCCATCTATGAAGAATCAAATGAAGGCATTTGCTGCTGCTGAGTGTAAGTTGATTTTACTTTTTTGTGATAGTTATCCATGTCAGCTGCTATCTAATGTGCATTTGCTGAGATTTTGGTTCACGAGTTACTACTAATATTGAATTTTGTCCGTGTGAACACCTAGCGGAACAGTATATGTGAAATCATAAACATGCTAGTTCAAAGTTATTTGTGCACGAAAACCACTATAGTTCTGCAACCTTGTTTCACGTGAATCTTGGAAATATTCATAACATTTACAAACTAGAATAGACTTGCGTTAGTTCATATCTCCACCTTTCTGCATGATTCGGTCACCTAGATTTGATTATCACTTTAGCAATTAGAAAAATTAATAGCTTTCGTTCCCAATATCTCAGGCAAGGTGCGCTTTGGTTCCCTATATGTTTGCTATCTCTTATGACTCTTATTAGCTGTCTTGGATCATGGTGGTTCTCTGATGTATGATTCACCGATCTTTGGTGCTTCCTGTTGGAGATGTACCACCAGGGCCGCCATCCATGTTGAGCTTGAATTGAGCCTCTTTGCTCCGAGAGGAAGTTTAATTCTTAGTTAGATAGGAATGGGCAGAAGATAGAGTTTCTGAATCCTGATAGAGGGCCTCGGCCATTGATTGAACTGACTCACTACTCCCCTTCTTCTATTGTAAGGTTTTAGGATGTCTTGATCAACAATGAACTTGCTTTTCACGTCCTTCAGCAGCTAGCAGCCTTTTTGGTACCTCAATGAAGGGATCTCTTGTGTCTGATAGCTTTACTCTACTTAAAATTATGTGCTGCTTTTTGCGAGATTTTCTTTTTCATGTCTGGGACCCCTCTCTCTCTCTCTCTATATATATATATATATATATATATATTCCTGGGAAATTGAAGGTTGAATGAATGCTGGTTCCTTCCCTACTACTCCTAATTCACTTGATGAGGATCAACTGGAGCCTAACAAAGTTATGTTCTTTGTGTTGGGCTTGATAGGAAGAAATGTGTGTGGCTACATATCTAGGGATGGCAATGGGTTTGGGTTAGACCTGGACCCGCCCTGAATGGAGCGGGTTTTAGGACTCCTAACCCGGTCCGGGGCGGGCTTCGTGTCTTCATTTTAAAACCCGGACCCACCTCGTTAGTAATTTATATGTATTTTTTATTTATTATTTTATGTAAATTTATATAATATACATCTATATTTTATATAGAAAAGTATATATTATAGAAATAGTTACTTAGAAAAAATAAATAAGATACTCTTGTATATAAAAATAATTATATAACATTAATAATTAAGTTATGATTTTAAAATATGTGCAAATAAATATGTGATAATGATGTTTAATTTTTTAAAAATTAAAATATGTTCATAAAAAATTGTAAATAATTAGTGCTTTGATAATACTATTATTTTTTTCATGTTTATAAAGTTGTAATAATATCAATTTTCTTTAAAAAATATTTTTTTAATTATTTTAAAAATATAAATCGGGTCTACTGGGTCCAACCAGGACCCGGATCCAAAAATCCCTGGCAGGGCCGGGTCTCGGGTTTGGCCAAACCCACCCCATACCTGCCCTTGCCATCCCTAGTGGCTAGAGATTCTTTTCATCATTTCTTTTTATTTAGTGCATTTTGAATATTCTCTTGGATGACCCACTTTTGAGTCTTGGTAACTTTACCTTAAAAGTTGAGGACTTGAAATTTTGCTTGCTAGTAGTATGTATTAAATTCATATAGACATGAACCATTGTCTGCTGTCCTATGTGGATGAGAATAGCAAAAGGAGCAACTTTATAAGAACTTTCGATGACCGAGCTTTCGTAACTCTTATTAAGCATCTGATTTTATCCTCTCTCTCTCTCTCTATAATCTTAATCTTTATCTTTATCTTTTTTCTTTCTTTCTTTTGTTTTGTCCTTTATTTTCAATCATTAAATGAATGAGCTTTTGGAGCATTTGAATTTTTTTTCTCTCTTAAGTATATTCATTTATTTCCTTTTGAAGCTGGTCTATTTGGTTAACTGACGATGATGGACTTTTAATACATTGCAAATGTGAATCATCTTGGTGAAGTATGACTAAAATTCTGAACTACTTTTAGTGACATAAACTTATGACGAATGCATCTTTCATTGGGGAAGTTATATTGAAGCATATGCACTAAAAGCCTAAACATTTGGATGCAACCAACCGTATCTCCCTGTTTGTCAATTAATATGCCTATGTATTAAATATCCAACCCTATTTGTTATCCACTAATTCCTTGATGGAAAAGTTGTATACTTCGCTCTGACTAGTTTAGCTTAAATTGTAAACTTACAATCCTCGACATGGCACGGACAAGAATGCTGGAATATCCCTTTTGCCTGCATGTATATGAGTGTTATTCACTTTCCTGAAATGGCTTCTGGATTTTCACAACTTGTAATAATGGCCCTTGAGTGTATGGTGAAATTGAGATTTCTCACTGGCCATTATATTACAATAATCTTTGAAATAAGAAAGACATATTCTATTTAGATCTGCCTGGACTTGCATGCGTTTGGAAGCTGTTGATGGTCTCTCTTGGTATGGACATAATAACGAAGCATGCATTTTAAATGAAAAAGTTTCAGCTTCACCACCCTATTAAGAAAAACTTAGGATATAATGAATATTTGAACTTTCATTTATTTTTCTCTTTATCATGTAAAACTGATTCTAAATTCTGAAATATCCAATTTCTAATTGAACGCTCATAGAGTATGCCCAAATTGTTAACACATAGTCATCTTGTTAGTTCAAATTTATCATTCCTGTTACCCTTTTGGGACATCCCAAAGTAAGGCCCCCTCTCCTAGGATGGAATACTTATTTTCTTCAAAAATATCCTCCCACTTAAAGTAATGACGGCGCACCACTAATTTTGAGGGCCACGGTTGACAAATGTTGTTTAAAAATTTTAACTTTGCTAACTTTGCGATTACTCATCTTAAATGTTGTGCTGAGTCAAAATGGATGCCTAAAACTGGGATGCACAGAGTATGATGGAAGATGGGAGAGCATTTTGTTCTTGATTGATATCATCTTGTTCACATTGTAGAACAGCTGTGTTGATTATACCAACTTTATAACTTAAATGCAACGTCACTCTTTTTCAGTTTATTTATTTATTTTCTCAGCTAATCCATGGAGAAGTTTTAAGCACCGGAAAGAACCTCCTTTCAAAAAGGCGAAACCCGACCCCCCTTCAGGTAAATGGTAGAATGATCTTGGTGATTACTTTACCAATTGGTTTCTCATTTAGTTGCTTTTAGACATGCGCTGAGTCAGTGCTCAGCAATTTACTGTAAAAAGTTGGCAGTGGATACAGTTCTGTCTTTAGCTTCATTTTAATTATTCTTATTTCCCTTGCATTATTGCCTGTCTATGAATTTCAGGAGGTGGGCCTCCTAAGTCTGTCTATAAAGCTGGTTTTTCTACAACCCCTCTTTCAAAGGGTAAGTTATCCTCTGGCTCACCTTTGTCTTCCCAACCTGAGCGACTTGGTGCTCCAGCATCCCCATTTGGAGGTGGCAATCTTGTGAAGGGACATACAGGGGTGCCAGATGTTGCACCCACTCAAAATGTGAACAAAACTGTCAGCTCAGATAAAGAAGTGCAGAGCAGGTTGCCAAGTAGCACTATCCGTGACAAATCTAAACACAATCGGAACCTGGAAGCCAAACCCGCTGATTTAAGAAGTCTGATTATTTCTCTACTTTTGGAGAATCAGTCCAAGGGGATGAGTATTAAGGTAAGCAAGCAAATTTGCACAATTTTGCATAACTATTGTGTCACTTTTGTTCTTTTATTTCCTTCTCCCCCTTCCTCTAATTTAAGGAGGAGAGAGGAGATTGGAAAGGGGTAAAACCACTTATACAAGGAGGAGAATGGATCTTGGATCACGAACTGTAAATGTAAATTTTGTGTTTTGTGGATACATTCCATGCATTTGTTTAAGATAGCATTTGCTCTTGTTACATTTTCCTTTTAGGCCTTGGAGAAAGCCATTGGAGATGCTATGCCCAACTCAGCCCGGAAAATCGAACCCATTTTGAAACAAGTATGTGGAGGATCTTTTAATAAAAAATGTTAGCAAGATTAATAGGATCAATACTTATGTAATTATTATTGTTAGATTGCGACTTTTCAAGCTGGGAGATACTTCTTGAAACCAAGAGGGGAGACGGAAAGCTTGAAGAAGCCACCTTCTCAAACTGGAAGGTTTGTCTACCTCAGTAGATCTCGACTGTGTGTGTTCAGTGCCTGTGGTTGTTTCTTTACGTGCATTGCTTTTCTGACATCTTGCTTTTTGAACCATGATAGTAACTTAATTCCTATGCTGTTTAGTGTTGTAAGGTAGGCCTGCATTATCATCTGCTAAGATGAAAGATAAATGGTAACAGAAGGGCCTTTCATTTGTCCAACTATGCCAATGCGAGGCACAAATAGTATGGAATTAAATTAAGCGAAAGGAAATTTGAATGTGATGCATTTCTATATTTCTTGTGGTATCTGGTCTGTATTTTATTCAGAAAACTATTCATGCATTGCACTCATATTTGTTCGGGTACAGTTTTCCATGTGTGTTAAGGTATTCAGAAAACTACGCACCATACAAGTATTTTAGTCAGTTCCATATAGGTATTTTCCAGGACCAGTGATACTTTCGGCTCTCTTTTCTTTTTTGTCTATCACTCTATTAGTGTCATACCCTGACCATCTTTAGCAAGTTGGATCAAATTCAAAGATCTATATATGTCCTCATAACTGCATAATATGAACTTCCTGGAAGGAGTGAGAGACTCAACTGAAAATCTGAGAGGTTGCTGCTGTCCATGCTCAAGTGAAAAAGCAAAATGAGCTGAGTTTTGTAAGAGCATCTGTTGGATTGATATTAGTGACAAGAGTTAATGGTGTTAGGTTTGGTCTGTTATTTCCTTTTCTTTCTTTCCTCCTCTTCTTCTTCTTCTTCTTCCCTTTTTTTTTTGGGTTGGGGGGGGGGGGGGGGTTATTTTCTGTAAGAATTGAAATCATGATATGCTCTGTGTTCAAGGTAGGAAGTGCTAAACAAATAATAGGAGACAAAAAACAGTAAGCAATTATATTTTAGAAGGCCAAAATCTATGCATTGGATGTATGTTTACTTTTTCTTGTTGATTGCATGTATGAAACTTTGGAACTCCATCATTAGTTTAATTAAACTGCTATGAATGCTATGTTCTGACATGTCTGTCCATATTGCTGCTCTTGCTTTTTTTTGTTTTTTGGGTACACCTCTTTGTGAAATGGGGTCCTAACGCCATATTTGCCTTCAGTTCTCCAGAAACCAATTGCCAGCAATCACCTATACCTCAGAAGTTTGATGAACCTCCTGATCAAGATCCTAATTTTCCCATGAGAGCAGTGGCCAATGATGAAGAACAGGGCGAGTTGAGTTCTACGCCTTTACATACAGTTGAAGGCGTAGAAAAAATTGATATATTAAATAGTTCACCAGAGCATTTTAGTGAGAAAAAAGTTTCTGAAAATAGCGAAGGTGTGGTAAGGAGCTCTAGTGATAGTGGAAGTGACAGTGACAGTGATAGTGATAGTAGTGAGAGTGGCAGTGATAGTGGAAGTCATAGCAGAAGTAAAAGTCGAAGCCCAGTGGGAAGTCGGAGTGGAAGTAGCAGCGATAGTGAAAGCGATGCATCTTCCAGCAGCAAGCAGCCATCTGATGAGGATGTAGATATTATGACGAGTGATGATGATAAAGAATCTAAGCCTAAACTGCCAGATTCTGACCCTGTCTCGTCGAAATCTCCTGTCCAATGGAGTCATCCAGATAACGAAACTATTGATATAGGGAATTATGAGAAACTAGATGATCATGATCATGCTTCTGATGTGGTTGAGATTGAGAAAGACTCTCTGGAAGATGACGGACATGTTGAAAGACCCACAGCTAATTATTCATCTCCTAATAAAGAAGGTGAAGAGCCTGTTGCTGAGACCAAACCTTCATCAGCTGATCAACATGAAGAACAAGAAAGACAAGTAGGTGACAGGAAAGCATATAATGGATCAGACAATGTCATCAATGATGGCTTCAAGCATGGTCAGTCTAGTAATCATGAAAGATTATCAAAAGGCAAATCTAAGCGGCGTTCTGACGATAAGCATCCTGATGAGAGGACTCACAACAAAAAGAAGTTGAAGAGCAAAAACTCGAGTCAACCGGTTTCCGGGACTATAAACTCTATTTTTGGTGACAGTCCTTATAATTCATCACCTGAAAGGCCTCGGGAAGGCCCTGACAAGGGACCCGTCGATCTAATGGTGGACAGAACCTCTAGGGATGGTGCTAATGATCCCAATTCGCAAACAGGTTTTAACCAAGTAACTCCAACTAGGTCTGTCTCTGATTCTCAGCAAGGTCAAAGATCTTCTGAAGCTCCTGCGTATACTGAGGCCCCTTCTGGAGATAAAAGGCCTGGTAAATATGACAACTTGGGTCGTGGCAATAAGTATTCTGAAAGAGGCCTTCAAACCAGTGAGGGTCTTCGAATGCAGAAAGGATTTAACACAGATGCACAAGTGAAGATGGTTTTTTTAGTGAGAGAAGGCCAGGGAAAATTTCCACTGAAGGAGACAAACATACAACAATGACAGAACCCCATTACCGAAAACCTGAAACACAAGCGAAGGTAAAGGAGGCTGGTCCTCATTCTAACTCCTACACGGGGTACTCTCCCAAGGATAAGAATACTAATACTGTCAATAGATCTCCTGTGATGAATGGCCGGGGCGCTGTACTTCAAAGGGAGCTTTCGGACTTGGAATTGGGTGAACTTCGCGAACCTCTTCATGATGAAAACCCTGGGCCAAAGAAGCAGTTCGAGAGGAAAAGTTCTTTTAAACAATCGGAAAACAAATCAACGGATTCCCAGTATTGGAACTCAGATTCCAGTAGAGGAAAACCATTTAGTAAGATAACGGCAGATTCTGGAAAATCGTCCCCATCAAATTCTGAAGCTTTGATTTCTGGCATTGCTGATGGTTCATCTAAGCGGAAGGTTCCAGAGTATCATGTTGATGATCTTACAAGACCTCATCACAAAAGTACTCGACCTCCGCACCAGAATCATCAGACCTGGGGAGATCATATTGAGGTTGGCTCCCAGCACAATAGAATTCCAGAAATTAGTATTAGTAAAAGTAGGTTTGCTGAAGCTGGAACAGGTCAAGGGGCAAGCATGGAAGCTTATGGAGATACTTCCAGGAAAGTGTGTGATAATTCAGCAGAGCAGCAGCATGACCCTATATGGGGAGCTGGCCACCAGACCATAAAAGACAGCAAGAAACAGAAGCCAAATGTTGCGGGTGACTCAGATTATAGACGGAAAGATGCTTTGACCAGGAGCAGTGATGGTCAAAAGAAGAAAGAATCTTCTTCAGATGAGAAGAGTTGTTCGTATGCCAAATATGAGAAAGCGGAGCCCGAGCTGAAGGGTCCCATAAAGGATGCCTCTCAGTAAGTATACTTTGTCATATATGTGTGTGTGTGTGTGTGTGTGTGTGTGTATAATTTTTATATATTAACAGCCATTCCATTTAAGACTCGGTATTTATATGCCATTCTGCCTCTTTTTTTTCTCCTTTTCTTTTTCAGGTATAAAGCATATGTAAAAGAATATCAAGAGAAGTATGAGAGTTATTGCTCCTTGAACAAAATCTTGGAGTCATACAGGTACCACGTTAGGTCTACTTCTCAGTTTGCTTTTCTGTTTTAGTTGTCTGACACACATATTTCTGATATGCTTAGGGATGAGTTCAGTAAACTTGGGAAGGATCTTGAGGCTTGCAAAGGCCGGGATATGAAGAGATATCACGACATCTTGGAGCAGATGAGGTCATCATTTCGTCAATGTGGAGAGGTATGCTTGATTGTTTGGGAATGTCCCATTTGGATCCATCTGGTCTTTTTTCTGTTTTCTATTGAATGTTTCGTTATTTATGTTCAGCCTAAAGCTTGTTGATAATGATTGCCAGTCAGAGTATGTCTCTGCTGGTTGTAGCTCTGTTGATGAATGATGACAACTATGTTGATGTCTTGATTCTAAACTTTTAATCATTCTTTTCTATGAATTAGTGATTTTTTCTGGACTAACACCCTACCTTTTGCAGAGACATAAAAGACTGAAGAAAATATTCGTTGTGCTTTATGAAGAATTGAAGGTGTTACCTCCTGCTTGGTCTTTATTATCTTTGATTACTGATTCTTTGCGGGTCATTCTATTATTCTTTGGTTGACATAATCCATGTATATTCTTTATATGCAGCATTTGAAACAGATGATTAAAGGCTATGCTGCTTCATTTAGAAAAGATTGATTGTTTATGCTTATTGCCTGTTGGGATCCCCATATTTTCCATTTGGAAGTACCACAAAGTCAGAGATTTATTTCTTATGTTGAGGCTTTCGTGGCGAACCTTACTGGACATGCTCCTTGATCGACATTTGGCAAAGCTTCAGCTCTAGCGTCCATTTTCAAAAAAGTTGACGGTGGTAAGAGCCAGTGGTGAAGCTTGCAAGCACACGAAAGGTGGTGGTTTGGTTGAAATCGAGGCCCGTAATGGTGGTGTGATTATTTATAGCCATTCTGGAAAAATGAAGTTCTGGGATCAGTTTTGTGAGTGGAATGTGTATATATGAATGTACAATAAATTTTTTCCTTTTTTCTTCGTGCTACAGTTGTATTCTAGTTCGTTTCTTGAGGCAGGTGTACCGTATATACGGTATTCTTTTGCTCCCCTAATTTCTTCATTTAGCACTCGTTGCTGGAAAACATGTATAATCATCCATTTTTGATCAATTTTGACATTTTTAAGGTAATTATAGTCGGTGCTGGTGGAACAATAATAACAGGATCCAAAAGTGGTTCCAAATTTTTATTCAAGTGTAAAAGCTGCCTTGTGTACCTTTTTTTTTCATCTGTATAAAATTATCATCCCTTTGCAAGTTCTTTGAAGAAACTTTTGTGGAGATTGAAATTTTTGGCTTCGTATTTGTTCCAATTGTGTAAGAGGTCATTGAATTTATGCAATTTAAAGGCGTGTGCACACATAAACGTATGATCAATTAGGGTTGCTAATAGGATGAATTTTAATCGGAATTCAATCTGAATCAGAACTTAATATTAGTGTATTTGACCAATTAAAAATACACTAAATTAAAATTTTCTACAGATTACATTTGGTTATAGAAATTCGTAATTCAAAATAGGTGAATTGCATATGAAATCAAACAATATGTCTATTGAATATTTAATATGAATTTCAATTATATAACTTTATTAAATTAATAAGTTTTTTCATATATATATATATATATATATAATATTAGTGAAGACGCTTAGATATAACATAACATATATCCCATCATAACTAATAACTCATTATCTTTAAAAATTTATTTTTAAAGGCGACTTATTTAATAAACTAGTATATGGCTTTTATAAGGGGTTAGGTTATTTGATTTTAAATTTTCATTTTTGTTGGTATTATTGGGCCTAGATTTTTTATTGAATTTGAAAATTTTCCGGATCCACATAAATAAATTCTATATAATTCGAGTTGGATTCGGATACCTGAAAAGATAGTCGAATTCTTGAATTCAAATTCGGATGTTTCAGATTTGATCCAAATCCTACCATCGTAATTTTGTTCTGAACTCATCAACCAAGTTCAAAATATGGATCTGGTTCGGGCCCAACTGCCCAACTAGCACTCTGATGGCCGAAGTTAAAATTAACGGGCCTTTTTGCTCTTTCTATAGCTTTCTGCGAATCAATCGGAGGGTTTTAGCTTTAGCACGAGAACAAGGAAGAGGAGAAGAAGAGAAAAAGTAGTGCAAAAATGGGAAGAAGAATACTCAACGATGCCTTGAGAACCATAGTCAATGCTGAAAAGAGAGGCTTTGCTTCGGCTGAGCTCAAGCCCATCTCTAATGTCGTGTCCTCTTTCCTACAAATCATGAAATACAGAGGTATTTGTGTAGATAGCAATTGTATCTATAGTTTTGTACGACTAGGCATGTACTAGTACAGCACTCTGTTTGTTGTAGTGGGGTTTTGAATGATGCCCATGTGGAGAAATGGGATTTTTGTAAAAGGGGTGGATTGATATAGGTGTGCGACCGCGTTTGCTTCTTCTGAAGTGGTTTTGATTGAAGCCCATGTTGAGAAATTGAGGATATTTGGAAGTGTTGGGATGGTTTAATAAAGATGTTTCTGAAGTTTAAATCTTGAAATACGGAGGTGCAGTGTACGAATTATATCTGTGATTTTGTACTGGTATGTACGTACTGCTGTCTTTATTGTGAAATGGGATTTGTGCAAAAGGGTAGGAAAGATACCACGCTTTGCTTCTTCTATAATTGTTTTAATTGAAGCCCAGGTCGAAAAATTTAAGGATTATCTATAAGTTGTTGGAATGATTCGTTTGTCGAATTTTTTGATATAACTATTTTTCTTGTTTTAGATATGAGAATCATGAGTAAGCTTAGAGTGATGGTGCAATGACAGGTTACATTAAGGACTTTCAATCGCATGATCCACATAGGGTAGGGAAGATAACTGTGCAGCTGCTGGGGAGGGTTAAAGATTGTCGGGCGATCACTTATAGACAAGACCTTAAGGCTCAGTATATCGAGAGTTACAAAACCCGTGCTCTTCCAACGCATCAGGTTTGTGTGGTATTTTTGTTGATCGGAATTTAGACTGTCTTTGTTTAACTGATATACTTCTTTTTTAGCTGGTAGAGTGCCAAGCAGTGGATTTCTTGTTGTTTTATGAGGTTCTGATGCGTTTGATTTAGTTTAACATTATATCAATTGGCAAATGTATGCGAACAAGTGCAAAGTTCAGTGTTCTCATGAAACTTATGTTGCATTTTGGCATGATGATGTATATGAATAAGTTGCTGTTCTTTGCAACAGTTGCAGGTGAATTTTGGTATCTGGATATTGTTTAGCAGAAGCATATGATATTAGCTTAGTACTTGATATTTAGAATTTATGGCATTTATAAATGCCGAACAAGAAGGGTTTCTAGCATATTGATCATGATAATTTGATTTGATTAACACAATAAGAGTACCTAAAACTACCTAGCTTTTATGTCTACCCAATATTTTGGTCAATCTCTGGAAGAGAGACTTTTTTTGGGTCATCTTGGATTATATTTTATGTGTCTCCTGTGCAGGGACAGACCCGGGGGGTAGGGGGCGGTGGCCCCCCTTGAGTTTATGTCGAGCCAAAATTTACATGCATATTTTTTGATAATTTTAAAATTTGCCCATCAGAGAAATACCTTTAATATTTTATTAAAAATTTGTCTCGCTATCCCAAACAAAAATTCTGGCTTCGTCCATGCTCTCGTGTATGTTCTTGCCAAATATGGAGCCTTTGGTGCTATGTTGTGAAAGATGACTGCATATCTCCATTTTATTGCTTTGAACTTTTAGGCGTGATATTTGGTTTGCCTTCATTAAAGAAAATTTATTGCAATTTTCCTGCTGAAGACCCTTATGCGAAGAGGAAGTCGGCTAATTGTGATTGAATTTTTTTTCGCCCATGTGCAGTGGGGTTATGTTGTCATTACAACACCAAATGGAGTTTTGGATCACGAGGAAGCTATTCGACAAAATGTTGGTGGTCAAGTGCTTGGATACTTTTACTGACGCTTCGATTAGTTGGTTTTGGAGAGAGGTTGTGTGATGAGGATTGCCGATTTCTTTTTTTTCGTATACTTTTTTCGTATAGCTAAGAAACCTTAGGAAGAGCTTTAAATTCCCTGGAGCTTCTTTTGAAATAACTTGACAGAGAATTTGTGATTAACAGTAGCAGGGCATGTACTTTATTTTTCAGCATGTTACATTGTTTCTATAGTGAGTTCTCTGTATTATCAACATGATATGAACTTTTCTGTAGTCCGAGTTTGGTGCAAGATAACAGCTCTGCGTTGTTTCTGTCATATGATGTTGTTTAAGGTTGTCCTTTACTCTGTGCAATGCTTCTATAATCTGAAGGTGGCAGTCATGTACGAGATGGATGGAGCTCAAGGGTTTTAACAGGAAAAGAGAAGGCAAAGTTTATTGGGATTGGATATTTCTACATTTCTTTGAAATCTCTCTCTCTCTCTCTCGTGAATAGTTTCTGTTTTTTATTCTTCTTCTAGTCCACGGACATCCATAATCCAACATTTTGTTGGAGGCCGATTAAATTTGGGACGAATGCCGTGGATATCCATATAGGCGGCTATTCTTTCAATGGCCAATTTTCATACACACAGGCACGGAAGTGACAAAATTCAAATATGAGATTTTGGTTAAGTGATTTAAAGTCTGTTTGGATGGTTTTTTTTTTTTTTTTTTAAAAAAAAGCACTTATTTTTTTACAAAAAGCACTTCAAAAAAAAAATTGCGTTTGGATGGGTTTTTGAAAAAAAAATAGAAGCCAGAAAAAAAAAAAAATTCAAAAAGGGCTTTTTTCAAAAGTTATCTTATAATAACTTCAAATAAAAGCACTTTTAATTACTGTATTCAAACACAAAATTATTTGGCATTAAAAAAAGCTTTGTTATAAAAAGTACTATTTGAGAATTTTTTTTTTTAAGTCCATCCAAATTAGTCCTTAAGTTCCTGACCACGTGGACCAACAATCGTTGGGTCTCTTATGAGTAGTTTTTTTTTTTTTTTTTTTAAATAATTATGGAACCTCTCATGAATAGTTGAAACTGCGAGAAAGTGTAATTTCTTGAGAATATAAACTTGGTTTTTATTGGACAAATATTTGAAACATTTCAAAGTAAAAATAGACGTTAGTCTAACACGATATATATTTTGAGAATTACGTTTTAAGTAACTGCAAATAAATTAGGAATTTCTTCTTAGTCTTAATTGAATTATCCTCACAAAAAAACTTTCAGAGAATGGAAGGAATTGTGATTTTGCCTCAACTCTTGTTACCATTTAACAAAAGGAAAATCTCAAATGGCTATTCTTCATAAAGTGTTTATTATTATAAACCAAAGCACTGATATGTCCATCCTTTTTATTCTATTAGAAGTATTAAACAATTCTATCAAAAAAATAAAAATAAAAATTACAATCGTGCAGTGTCGGATATGACACTTTTTCAGCATTCTCTCGACACATTCATATATATATATATATATATATATATTGGTTAATGTCCATGTCATTATAGCTATGTCTGTGCAAAACAGGTTCTTGCATATGTTTAGTCTAGGAAATTCTTGAAAATATAATATTTCCTTTTAAGTAGAAACACTAGGGTTGCTATTAATTAAGTTCCGCAGGGGGCTAAGCTTGCCTTCTCTCAATTTGATATTTTGCAAAATATATTACTTCGATTTTTGTTTTTTTTTTCTCTTTGTCTATGCTCGACTTAATTTAAAACGTATTTAAAATTTCAAATAATTAAGTTAAATTTCTCAAGGTTTATTTTTCTATATTTTTTTTAATCTCGAACAATAAAATGAATCAAGATCATAAAAAAAAAAAATAACAAAACAATCTCAAGACAAGTATACATTTTTTGTATTTTCAGCAAACAGAAAACATATATAATAATAATAATAATAATAATATTATTATTATTATTATTATTATGGACTCTTGCATAATTTACATATATATATGTATGTATGTATATACAAACAGTAGCATGCATAATGGACCAAAGTAGTTACCATCAACTACGCTTGGCTGAAAATTAAATTTAGACTTATAACTTTCAATATTTTAGCAATACACTACAATATATATATATATATATATATATATATATATATACTAGTGATAAAAAAAAAAATTCAACTTAAATTAAAAATTATTGAATTAAACTTCTCAATTTTTTTCTGCAAATAATTTACTGTACTTTGTGCTCTCACTCCTAACCCCACTAAAAGTAGTAATTGCAATTAACTCCACAAAAACCAATTCTTTCACCCAATCATTCCCTCTTATTGACCCTTTTCTCATCCCCGCAAAAAAAAAAATTCATGCCTTTTCATTTTCCCCTTCGCTCAACACCTTCAATCACATGTTATTTTGATTGCCACTGACACGATCCCGCTATTTGTTTCTTAATTTACGGCTGGCTATTGGGACTTTTGAAGTATGAATTTGTAAGCAAAGTTCACGAGCTTCATTTGAGGTACGTACAATCTTTATTCTTTTTTGTTCTTGATAAATTTTGTATTTTTTGTTCGAATTTTGAACCGGGTTTCTTAAATTCAATTTCTTTGAGCTCTGCTCTGTTGAATCATTGGTTTGCAGAAGTGGGGTTCGCTTGTTGCTTATTGAAATGGTCACTCTTTGAAGGGTTTCATTTTTATGCATCCGTTACATTTTCGCATGCGTTGGCTTGCATTCTTGGAATATGTTTTTTATCTCTCTCTCTTCAAACTCTTGAATGGGTACTCTTTTTTAATTATGGCTTGGAATGTTTCAGGAAGCTGAATTCTTGGGATGATATCACAATTGTGTTCGTTTCGGCCGAGTTATTACTTTACTTTGTTGTATTTGTCGCAGTTTTGGTTTTATGAGGATTTTGGAGTTACAAATTGCTTAATCTAAGCTTATTAACAGGAAAATGAAAATAGTTTTTTTTTTTTTTTCTTTTTGCTGATGTTGATTATGATGGCTAAATTTCTTGGTAAATCGAACCCTCTATTCTTTTCTCTTATTGAGTATGGTCTGCTATATAGATGGTGAAGGTGCAAATATTTTAATAGTTTTTCTCATTTTGTTTCTGTTGATTATGATGGATAAATTTCTTGGTTAATTGAACCCTCAAAGTCTTTTCTCTCATTGTGTATGTCTGCTAGATACATGGTGAACGTGCATGCTCCAATTAGTGGCATTCAGCACTCGAAAAGAAGATTCGTGGAATGCAATGAAATATATAGGTTTTTTGGTGAAGCATGTCCATAAAACTTAGGGGATTGTTGTCGCTTCAGATTATGGGTCCATAAGATAATGAGCAATTTTCCTTGCATAGTACTTTAACCCCCTATTTGGTTCTTGGATTTTGATAAGAAAAATATGAAGGAATTTTTTTTCTTTGCCTCAAATTATAGTACTCTTTGTTTTCATTTTTGATCTTTTACGTTTTCCTTCTACTTTTCCTCACCAAAATTCTTGTTCCAAACATAGCCTAAAGGTATAGTAGAATGATTGCATGATTTTAGCAAAGTAAAGCTTATGAAAATATTGCACAGTAAAGAGAAATAACAAACATTGTACAGAATACAGATGTCTTTAACACCAAGAAAAATCAAAATTTGGAAGAAATATTCTTATCTTTTTACATAAAAATGAAAAAAAAGAGGGAGTCTTTTTCTTGTTTGGGTTCCCATACATTTTTATGATATGCTTCTTTTGCCTTACACGAGAATCAGATTTTTCAATTGAATTTTACGAATGTGACTGGTTCAAGTACCTACTCTACTGTGATATAAGCTGATCGGGTAGTTTCAGTTGGTGTAGGATGACTAGGATCATCTAATCTTTTATATCGATAGTTATAGCAAAGCTGTGATCCTATAGCCATAATTCTGTCAAATGGTTCGCTTGAAAGTCATGACGATTAGCGTGTGTTTACTTTTTCAGAAAGCAAAAAGCATCAAGCCAACGGCTGAATTGTCATGCTGAATGTTGCTTCCGGCTGGTGGGGATGGGATGAGTTCCACAATGGATGATATGAACTTGATCCAGCAGGCCCAGAGGCATCATCTTGTTGTCAGGGAACTCGGTGAAGAGATTGATTTGGAAATTGGCCCTGGAGATGATGACCCTTCCTTCACCCATAATTCTCTTCTTGGTGTCCAACCACATGAGTCCTCAGCCAAAGAGCATGCTGGTAATAAGCTTATAATGGGCTCTCAGCTCCCTAATGAGGATCAAGATTTGTCAAAGGCACAATCAGGGAAAAGGAAAAAGAAAGTTGTTAAAAGATGGAGAGAAGAGTGGGCTGATACGTATAAGTGGGCATATGTTGATGTTAAGGATGGGACAGCGAGGATATTCTGTTCTGTGTGCAGAGAGTATGGGAGGAAGCATAGGCGGAACCCTTATGGAAATGAAGGCAGTAGGAATATGCAGATGAGCGCTCTCGAGGAGCACAATAATAGCTTGCTTCACAAGGAGGCTCTCCGCTTGCAGCAAGCCTCCAAAGAGAAAATTCTTGTTGACAAACCTATTTATGTGAAAGGTGTGAGTTCCTTGTTCATCTATTCTCTTTGGTATTTTCTAAGACAAACATTTTTCTTGTTTGCGTTTTATATGTGATTTCGTCCGAGATAGGCTTGAAATCTGCTAGTAACCTCTTGTACACTGTGTGTGTGTGTGTGTGTGTGTGTGTGAAATTAATGACACTGTTGGAGACTTGATACTTCATGTTGTATTTAGTGAAGGAAAGTAAAAAAGTAATGTCGGCCTATTTCTCTCACTCTTCCTTTCTAACAGTACTGTCAACATAATTTCCTTTCAAACGGGTTTGAATATTCTTGGGAAAGAAATATATAAAATGCACATACTAATTGATATCTCTCGTAATTATATTTGTGGAGCTTCGTCTATGTTCTCTTTTAAAACAAGCCCGAAGAAAACATATTCTTTACTATTTTTGTCACTCAAAATATCCAAACAGAGCATGAATACTTGATTTGTTATTGCATTTCTGTGATATCTGAAGTGATTTCTAAAATTACTCATACCATGATTGAAGCACAGCTCTCATGTCAAAAACTGCTGGATCAATTGTTGAAGCTGCACTGAGAAGAGATCCTCATGAAGCTGAGTTCATACAGTCTGTTCAAGAAGTGGTTCATGCTTTGGAAAGAGTAATTTCAAAAAATTCCAAGTAAGTTGCCTCGTCAATCTATTTTTTCAGTCAGCATTTCATGAATTAATGGAAATCTTGTGTTCAGTATGATGACTGCTATCATCATCATTACATAAACGGCTTGTGATGTTGCAGTTATGTCAATACTATGGAGCGATTGTTAGAACCTGAGCGTACCATAATCTTTCGGATTCCATGGATTGATGATAGGGGTGAGACACATGTCAACCGTGGATTTCGTGTTCACTTTAACCAGACGCTTGGTCCGTGCAGGGGTGGTCTGCGTTTTCACCCATTGATGAACTTGAGCATTGCCAAATTTCTCAGTTTTGAACAGGTTTTTCATACTGTTAGATTCTCTCTATAAAGTTCTAACTTCCATTTGTAAATGATTGTTCCTTTTGTAAAAACAGCATCTTGAATTTCATCCATATTTTATGTTGTTTTAGCTCTGTGTTTCTCCACTTCTGCGCCTGGCAACAAGTTCTTAGATAGTCATTTTTGTTAGTTGCACTTCATTCTTTTTTGGGCGAATTACACTTATCTCCCTTGAGGTATGCTCTATTTACAAAAAACACCCCGACCTATGAAAAATTACAATTATCCCCCTGAATTGAGGGGGTAATTACAAACTACACCTACCATTAGTCACAAAACTTTTGAACTTCCAAAATTATCCTTCTGAAAGCAAGAATAAGTGTTTGATCATATTGAAATGACTGTTTTGCCCTTGAGGGAATTTTTTTGTTATATTATACATATTTAAATTTAAAAATATTATACATATTTAAATATTTTTAAAAAAAAATTAAATCTTTTTATATAAAATATGCAAATAGTTATAAACATATAATTGTAATATGTAAATTATATTTAATAAATACAAAATATATAAAAATATCTTATAATATTATAAAATTTGTTTTTATTAATACAAAAAATTATTTCGCTTTTCTCTTTTTTCCTTTTCCCCTTTTTTCGTTTTTGCCTTCTCCCATTTTTCTTGTTTTTTTCCCTTTTCTTTTTTTTTTTTTTTTTTCTCCTCTTCCAGGTTGTTTCTCTCTTCTCTCTCTCTCTCTCTCTCTCTCTCTCACACACACACACACACACACACATCTCCGGCGTCCGCCATCCTCCGCCGCCGCCCTTCGCCTCTCTCATGCAGAGAGATCCAAAGGCGGATAGAGATCGAGAAAGGAGAGGGGTAGAGATCGAGAAGGAAAGGGAGATAGAGAGAGATTGAGTGATCGGGGGAGATAGCAAGAAGTTACTGTCCTCTGCCCCCGCTCATCTGCCACCACCACGCAGAGAGATCCAAAGGCATCAATAGATCAAGAGATTGAGAGATTGAGAATGGATAGGGGGCAGAGAGGAAACAAGAGATTGAGAAGGGAAGCCGGGAGGGGGGGGGGGGGAGAGAGAGATCGAGAGATCCTCCACTGCTGTCCGTCAGCCCCACCATCTCCGCCATACCAACCGTTCGGGGGGGGGGGAGAGAGAGAGAGAGAAGGGAGAGATCTGATAAGGATAAGGAAAAGAAAGAAGAAATAAAAGAGAAAAGAAAAAAGAAAAAATGATAGAGGGGAATATTTGGGTTTTCATTTTAGTTATTTTTTTTCCTTTTTTTTTTTTGCTTAAATCTCATAGGGGTAAAATTGACTTTTTATTGATATAGCATAGAACCCCCCAAATTTAGGGGGGGGGGGTTAATTGTAATTTCTCATATATCGGGGTGTTTTTTGTAAATAGAGTAAACCTTAGGGGAGGTTAGTGTAATTCGCCCTTCTTTTTTTGTTTCTTCTTCTTCTTTCTCTTGTAAATGAATACATAGAGTGGCTGCTTTAAGTTTAGGAAATCTATCATGTAATGCTCTTGGGTCACAGCTTCACAAGCTCCTTTTTGTGTGCAGACCTTAAAAAATGCCTTATCTCCATACAGACTTGGAGGCTCTTCGGGTGGGAGTGATTTTGACCCCAAAGGCAAAAGCGATAACGAGGTGTTATACTTATTCTACAATATAGTAGTCACTAAAGTTAAAATGATAGAAATGATTCACTTTTCTTTTCCTTTTTCCCTTTTTCTTTTGGAATCCTAAACCATGTGTATAGATCATGAAATTTTGTCAGAGCTTCATGAACGAGTTGTATCGCTATTTGGGTCCTGACAAGGTACTATGGGTTGATTTCAAATTTTTTTGAGCTCTTCTCTAGCACATTATTGTTTATCTGACTTTTTTTTTAAATTATTTTTTATAATCCAGGATCTTCCTTCAGAGGAGATGGGTGTTGGAACTCGTGAAATGGGTTATTTATATGGACAATATCGGCGCCTGGCAGGTCATTCTCAGGTTAATGCTGCATAATTTGTGAAGGTTTTTCATTTTGGTATATTTGTCTTTTCACTTTCCTATTATTGAATCTGAACTAATGTTTATGAGATGTGGTGGCAATTAAAATTCATTGATACTTTGCACGAATTTCATGGAAATGAGGCTATTCACATTCGGAGTACTTAAAAATTGCCTTGTCCTTGTAATATGGCAAGGATGATGAATATCATTATAAGCAATTTTGGATTTGTTGATATTCGGTAGCAATTAAAATTTGTTGATGATTTACATAAGTTTCATGGAAATGAGGCTATTGATGTTTTGAGGATTCAACATTGCCTTGGCCTTGTAATATGGCAAGGATGATGAAAATCATTATGAACAATTTTGGATTCGTCGATCCATGGTTTGGCATTAGCCTCTTCAATCTTCTAGCTCAAATTTTCTATGCTTAACGCATTATTTTGGAACCTTCAGACTTGATTCTTGGGATTTAAACTAATAATTAATTTCATATTGTCCTAAAATTGCAATGCCGAATCATAGGTGTTCATGCAGGGGATTGATCATTGTAATGTACAAATTTTGGTCAGAACCTTAAGAATGCTATTTAAAGTTAATTTGTTGTGATTTTGGTGTGGATGCCTTACACATGCAGGGAAGTTTTACAGGGCCAAGAGTAAACTGGTCTGGCTCGAGTCTTCGAACTGAAGCTACGGGCTATGGATTGGTAACTAACTTTACCCCTTAATTTTCTTCAAGCAACATTCTCTATAGTAAGTTAATCGTACCTTCTTGCACTTTTCAGGTATTCTTTGCCCAACTTATGCTTGCTGACATGAATAAAGAAATAAAAGGACTAAGGTGAAAATAATATCTTTATTTACTTATATAGTGGGACACTTATTTCATGTTGGATTAGTTTTGAACCTAAAGTGTGCTTTTTGTTTGTCTGGAGAACATAGTTGTCTATTGTGCTATGTTTGAGTAGAGGAAATACATAATTATGTTTTCAGTATTTTGCAAGAGCATATTTTATTTTACCATTTTCTCTACACAATTTTTTGCCGTCCCCAGATGTGCGGTTAGCGGTTCTGGAAAGATATCAATGAATGTCCTAGAGAAGCTTATTGCGTCTGGTGCGCTTCCAATAACAGTATCAGGTATACCAGCGGCTTCTCCATCTTCTTCTTCTTCTTCTTCTTCTTCTTCTTCTTCTTCTCTCTCTCTCTCTCTCTCTCTCTCGACATTTTCACAATGGAGGTATAAATATTTCATACTAAATTATGCTACTTGAGTTCTTACAGTTGCCGATTAAGATTTCATACCCCGTGGTTGACCATACAGTGCAATATTTGAAGGAATAAAAATGATCAGAAAATACATGCCCAATACAGCGAACTCGGTTCGAGTGTTGCCATTTAGGATGTCACAGTTTGAGTATTTTTATTCAAAACCACTTGGTCGTATGATACTAATTTCTTGTTTTTCAATATTCTGACAAAAATCTTGTGGCATGGCATGCCTGTACTTTGGGGTGGCGTGTCTTTTTGTTGTGCTGCTTATGGACACCAAATTTAATAATTTTTTCATAAGAGTGGATATTTTTATTCATTTTGCAATATCCATTTGTTTGTGTTTCACAGACGCAAAGGGTTATTTGGTGGATGAGGACGGATTTGATTACATGAAATTTTGTTTTCTAAGAGACATTAAAGCTCAAAATAGAAGTTTGAGGTTTGCGAGCTCTCTTCTACTCCCTTAATAACTTTTTAGTCTTTATTATCAGCTTACATAAGTAATATTTGCAGAGACTATTCAAAAACTTATGCCCGCTCGAAGTACTATGATGAAGCAAAGCCTTGGAGTGAAAGATACGATGTTGCGTTTCCTTGCGCTTCCCAAAACGAGATTGATCAATCCGATGCCATCAATTTAGTAAACTCAGGATGCCGAATACTTGTGGAGGGTAACGTCCGATATTGTGCTTATCACCTTCTCATTTGTTATCCCCTCATTTTCTTGCATTTTCTTCAATATTGGGATTTACCATTATGTTTTGGGTTAATTACAAAAGACCACCTGAGATTTGGCCAGTTTTTACAAAACCCCTATAATATGAAAAATTATAAATGACCCCCGGGTGTTTGGTTTTGTATTATAGATCGCACCTGCAGTTGGGGGGTGTCCATAATACGGAACCAAACATGAGGGGCATATCTGTAATTTTCATACCACAATGGATTTGTGAAAGCGGATCTAACCTCAAAGGGTTTTCCGTAATCAACCCCCCTTTTTGTTTATTTATTTATTTTTTTTTATAAATTGTTATTTGGCCTGTACTTCTGCTAACTGCGTTTAGAAATCTTTTAGGCTCAAACATGCCTTGTACCCCTGAAGCAGTTGATGTTTTAAGGAAAGCCAATGTTCTAGTTGCTCCTTCTATGGCTGCTGGAGTGGGAGGGGTATGACACATTCTTTTAACACTCGGTTTGTGATTAACATCATTCTGTGTGGTTTTAACATTAGGACTGGATGTCGTGATCTGAGTATGAAAACACGATATTCTCTGAACAGTTGACCAATATTCTTGCGGTTGTAGCAAGTCGAATTGGCCCGATGGTATTTGGACATATTGTGAAGACAAACCTTTTAACTTCTGAGGATGAAAAAAGATTAAATGCTTCAATATCTTATATAGTTGAATATGATTTCTTCGTGGACTTTTTGATGCTTGAATGAAAATCATTGCTGTGCTCTTCTCTATGCTTACTGCTTTTTATGCCAGGTAGTAGCTGGGGAACTTGAACTAAAAGAGTGTAGTTTGAATTGGTCTCCTGAAGATTTCGAATCTAAACTACAGGTTAGGGGCAAATCATTTGAGTTTCGGATTTCAATATCGCCCGTGACACGATTTGAATTCCATTTTACTTAAAAATGGCAGGATGCAATGAAGCAGACATACCAGAGAGCACTCAAGGCAGCAACAGATTTTGGTTATCAAAAAGAGAGTCCTGAGTAAGCTCATTTCCCTCACAAAAACTTAAATTTATTTGACACAAACGTTTGGAGTCGCTTGGGTTGAACAACTGAGAATGTATCAAGAATGTCTTGGTTAAAGACATTCAAGTGCTTTGATTTAAATTGGAAGTGTCAAATATTTATCCTTTTATCTCCTGTATCCATCATCCTTTGGTGCAGGGCACTGGTGCATGGAGCAACCATCTCTGCGTTTCTAACAATTGCGAGCAGTATGGCTGATCAAGGGTGCGCGTAGACCACCAATCATGAGGTCCCTTTCTCCAGAAGTTCGACATTTGGCAGTCGACAGTGAGTCAAAGAACTCCAGATGCATGTTCTTCGGCCTTGAATTCTGGGCCCTGCAGGAGTTGTTGCATAGCTGAGAGCTACAAATTGCTCGGGATCGTGCTTGGTATAGTATTTGGTGCAATGATAGCTTGTATATCCTCCTTGTATTTATTTTTCGTAATGTAGATCTGAGTTGGTTTAAGCTATTCAGGGCTTGAAAATATCTGTTCCGTTTTCGTTTTGGTTTTATAGTTTGGGTGTATTTGGTTTTAGTCTAAATGAAAATGTCTACGACAGATTCGTTATCCATGTAAAGTTTTAGAAACATTTCTTTGCTCGTGCGATCACCTGGACAAGGAATAAGATATGTTATTGCCAACTGTGGATGAATCTCAAGCACTCCATGGAACAACCAACTGGGCTGATAAAATATAAACAATGAATCCAACATGATGTGTATGCATTTAAATTGCCCCAAGTATTAACATTTGCAAGAATTACTTTCTCAAGTCACTGCTCAAAATGCATGAGCTCGTCAGAATTGTTACTGGTTGTTGACAAGAGAGAGGAAACATTACAACCAGCCCCTTCAGTTATAATTACATAGACAGATTGCTGTAATTCCAACAGAACGAATTCTCCATAGCCACACAAAAACTATGTGATATTTACACCAACCAAATGAGAAGATCAAAAAAGACGACACCCACGCAAAACACATGATGAATCTTAATGAATCATATATTTAGATATCAGAAGAATCAATGATCGATCAGAATCAATCTACTTCCAAATTGGTTCATCAGTTCATCCGTGCATCTGTGCAACAAATCCAGGAGTAGCAATGTCTAAAACCCCTAGTTATTTTCCTTTCCTCTACTCTACTGCTCACAACTGCTGTTTCATAGTTACTAGATGCAGAACTATCAGGGTCACTGAACGAGGCTGTTACCAGCATAAACAGAAAAGCAGGGTTCATTTTATGGAAACTACCACAAAAGACTCTGCCTCAGCGTGCATTGACAAAAGATTTGCGCGCGCGCGTGCACACACACACCAAATTGACATGAGGGAAGACCCTGTGAATACAAGATACCTTTTCGTGTTGCCGAATACATATGAAACAACGAGAAAATTGCCTCACAAAACTTATCACGTATTTTATAAATATTAAGACTCCACAAACCTGCCTCAGTAATCAAGAGAAATACGACCCTCACAATGCAATTCCATCACCACAAAAGTAAGCCACCAAAACAAAAATTTTCATGGTTCATCAAAGTGAAGCACCATCCCTCTATCGAACAACAATAAAAACTACTCCATATTACTCACACACACAAACCCAAAGCAAACAGAGTCACAACTCAAAAATAAGCAAAAGCTTAGCACAACGACAAGGAGCCATCACAAGTTACATTGTTAGTTAGTACCAAATTTATCAAATTAAACTAAAAAATTCCACATAAAATCCAGACATAATCAAGACCATGCCATTGCTGCTGCTGCAGCAATAAAAACTTCAAGCCCCTATTTCAAAGTAGCGCGGTCCTTATCGAAGGCCAATAATATGATTATGTAGCCCAGAAAAACATTAACTTTACAATCCCAGAATTAAAACAGCACGAAAAGGTTAAAAGGTTAATTCAACACAAACCATTGTCACAGCAAAGTCGAATTTATGCACATTAGACCCGATATTTCAAGAAATTCAGGCATTAATCCATAACACATAATAGCAGAAATCATAATTAACCCGATCTCTGTAGAATAGCATTGGAACCAATGCAAATTTCAGCCCCGAGCCTTGAGCTCTGCAAGACGCCTGCTGAGATCGTCCTCGTCGACCTTCTCATTGTTCTTGACGGACACCGCATGGGCCGCAGGCTGGGGCAGGCCAACAGACACCTCGAGCCCGTAATCGTCGGCCACCTGTTGCATAAGGCTGTTGACCTCGCCCTCGGGGGTGGAGAGCGATGTGCTCCCAGCCATAGAACTCTCCATGAACTCGGCCTGCACCTCCATGTTGACGAACTGCTTCTCGAACTGGTCCATCGTCTCCGACATCTTCTGGAGGTTCCCGGTGGCGAGCGACGACTCGAGCGATTTGACGATGTTACCCATCGACTTGCTGATGGCGGTCATCTTGGCCTGCGTGTCGAGGCGGGCGACGACGGCGTCGAGGCGCGAGGCGAGGCGGAGGTAATTCATCTGCTCGTTGCGCTTGCGGATGGAGTTCTCGGCGTAGATCCGGGCCCCGTCCATGTTCCCCTTCTCGATCGCCTTCTTGACCTTCAATTTCTCGGCCTTCTCCTCCTTCTCGCACTTGCGGGCCTGACGCTGGAGGCTCTTCGAGGTGAATTTCAGATCCATGATCTGCTGCATCAGCTTCTCGGTGTTCCCCATGGCGAATTCGAGAGAGAGAGAGAGAGAGAGAGAGAGAGAGAGAATTCTAGTGAGAGACTATTTTTTGATCGGAAAATGAGAGAAATTGGGAGATTTTTATTTTGGGGGAAAAAGCGGGGGTAGGGTACTTCTCATTTCCTGGATATTGCTTTGCGCTTTTGACTTTGGAATCTAGTGTGGTTGCGTGTAGGTGAGAATTTTAATCTGTCCAATTAGGAGGGCTCATATTCGGGTCGATATTTTGAATTGGGTCGGGGCCCGTCAGTGTGCGTTTTGGATTGGATAATGTCAGCGTGTTAGCGGCGTGTTTCGAAATTCGAAAATCGTGTGACGCAGTCTTAACGATTACGCTTTGAGGCAGTGTTTTTGGGTTGACCGTTTTTTTTTAAACGCGTTCAGATAAAAAAGATTGGGAAAATTATGACTAATGGATTAGAAAATTTTAGAATTAATAAAAGATAATAATTTTTTGGTAGTTTTATAGGCCCACCAATAAATATGTCGACTTTATTCTTATCTTTATGGTAGTTTATTATTCTTTATTGTAATAGTTTGGCTATATTGATGTTATCCTTTGATATATGTATTAAAAAAAGAAAAAAGACATAAGGAATTAATCAAATTAAAAAAAAATAAGGATTATAGATTTATTAAATTATTGAAGAGGCAATAATTTTAAATATTTAAAATAAGGAATTAATAAAAGTTTTAAATTACCTAAAAATTTGATATAATGCAAAAATGAAATTTATATTGGTTACCATTATTCTTCACCCAAGATGTACCATTTTCCTATTTAAGAGCTTTTTTTTGTTGCTGTTGTTTGATGTTTAATTTATTCTAAATATTGAATTAATTTTTTTTACTGTATTATCTTTATGATATAAAACTACAAGTACTATTTGAATAAAATAAATTCATCAATTTCTAATATATAGTTTGAGTGCTTGCCCAAAGTCACAAAATAAATAGATAAATAAATAAGTTTTAGAAAAATAATATATACCATTGATAAAATCAATATAAGTAATATATATGTATATATATATAATACTAGCATGTATCCCGTGCTATGCACATATGTCATAATATATATATATACACTACATAAAAGGACAAAAATAAAATATAATATTCATGTAAAATAATATTTACTCTAAATAATTTTTAACGTAATCCAATAATTAAATAAATAATAATTTTTTACTAGTATTTAAAGATTTTAAATTTAAAAAGGAAAAACAAAAGTATTGTCGTGTCAAAAATAATAATATCAAAAAAATTAAAAAAATAAAATTTAAATATGTGACCCAAACTAAAGTTATAAATAAAATTTTTAAATATATTAAATTTATGAATGCTAAAGTATGAGCTACTACAAGTTAATAAATCACAAAAGAATGAATTATTATCCACATTGAAAGATGTGATACTGTGATTTTTTTTATGCACCGAAATATATGTGGATGTGAATCATCGTAAAATAAATTAAAATTAAAATTTAGTTTACAAAAAAAGAATAATTATAAAAATATAAATGTAAATAAAATAATAATTAAATTACGAAACACCAAGTACTTTTAATGCATCTTGGATGGTGTGGATCTTCTTTTACATCTTCAAATAAACCTTTGGCCCTAAACTTGTGTAATTGGATATGTTAGTGGGTAAGTTTTTAATTGTTGTTATCATTATTTCAAAAGACATAGCAATCAATTTTTTGAATTAAGAAATTCAAAAATTTGAGAGATCAAAACTAACCAAATTGCAGTCAAAGACCGCTATCAAAATCATTTTGTGGCTTATTAGATGATTTTGGTCAAAGACCGTTGCATTAGATGTAAATTTTTTATAATGTACATATTGTATTAAACTACGTAAATAACAATAAATAAATAAAATAGGTTTTTTTAGAAAGTAAAGAACAATAAATAAACAAAAATTGAATATGTCAATAATTTAATACCAAAGAAATTAAAGATAGAAGATACGGCAATGAAAAAAAAATATTGAATAATAAAACTTTCATAAAAAGTTAAACTGTATACAAATAAATGATAGAAATAAAAAGATGAAATAATTTATTGTTGAGAACATTTTGTCTACATTTTAATTTTTTTAATCATTTTAAAATTATAATTTAATTTGGGATATGACATATCATATTAAAAGATATTTTTTCAAGTTTGAATTATATAAGTTTAACTGAGTGTTTTAAAAAAAAATATATATTTGAGGAAAAATTTACTATAAAGGACATTATGTTGATATTTACATTCCTAATATTTCTTAAATCATAGATAATTTGATAGCATTATGTAATATTTTAATTAGAATTTTCTTTATATATATATATATTTTTATTGAAAGTTACTATTAAATTTTTAGGAGAGAGCGTACAAAAAGTATTAAAAATATTACTATGGATAGTTGGTGTGTTTCAATAATTAGGAGAGAGAATTAAAAAATTTACAATTAATGCCAACAAATCAAATGATTTATTTAAAAAATAATAATAATTCAAAATCATGAAAATTGAAAATTTAGCCAAAATTGCACATTATGGTCAAAAACCTCCTTCAAATGTATAATAGTATAGATATAGATACCAATAGTAAAATTCATATTGATAGAGAGAGATGAAGGAGAGAACCATAGAAAAAATAACGCTGAGAGAGTTTGGATATATTTTGAATTTTGTATTATGTATGTTCTTTTTTCTTTTTCCTTTTACATTATCTTTTAAAATAAAATCTTAACTTTGACTAGTTGTTTATCTCTGAGTATCTAAAAATTGCAAGAACTTTATTAATTTTAAGATTTCCATATCCCTTGTCTCCAAATACCTAAGATTTATGACTTTTTTTTTATTAATCGTAAAACTTCCTAATCCATTGATCATAATTTCCCCAAAAAGATATTTCGCTTAGGGATAAATGACAAATTTTCACCACTAATTTTTATTTTTTTTAGCATATGATATGATATTTAAATTTAAGCTCCTAACTTGAATTTATCTTTTTGCCCCTTAGTAGCATTTTTTATTTAGATTTTCACTAAAAAGGTCTCCATCTAGCGACATCGTATTATTCAATTATTGTTTTTTTTTTTTGATACAATCATCTCGGGACACCCTATAGATGTCAATCGGAAAACACCCTCACACACACACGCACACACTCACTCAAAGGGGAAGGGGTAGAGGACAAGAGGGTTCGAACTCAGGACATCCCTGATACCACTTTTGAACATTGTTAAACCAGTAAGTAAATAACATTCTTGAAATAAGTTAGAAGTTAGAAATAATTTTTATGTTGCTTTTTTTAAAATTGTTAGTTAATTTATTAAAATTCAATCATTGTTTTTAATATTTTATTTTTAAATACTATCAGCTTTTATTTTTATTTTTATTTTTTCAATTTTTTTTCTATGATTTCAACTGTTCAAAAGTAGATGCATTTACAACTGTCCCCTTAAAAGTGTCTGATAACTAAAATTTACAGCCTAATTAAAGAAATTTACCCTATACGCTTATTTCCAGATTTTTTAGATCAAATTTGTATACATTTATGGAAGTATGAAGTATTAAATAAAGACGTGATATATAATTATTAATATCATTATATTTGACTCTTGGCTCTACGATAAAATTAGTAAAACTTTGAAAAATATACTAGTCACTTTTGTCTAATTTAGTTCCATCTTGTACAAACTTTCAAATATCAATAATCAAAAAGCAAAAAAAATTGTGACATATTTGCTATTTGTGAGTCATCATCATCATCATCATCATCATCATCATCATCGTCATCATCATCGTCATCATCGTCGCCGTCGTTGCCGTGGTCGTCGTGGTGAAGGAACTATAGACAATAAACAATATCTGTATAATAAACTTCTATTTACAGTATACATTTTTTCTTTTTACCAAAATCAAAAAATGTAAGTGTCCCCTTCAATAAATGCATGATCTACAATGTCTTAATCAGTAAAAACAAGAATGGTGGCGGCAAGCTAATATTATTATTCCCATTTCCCATAAATGCAGAACAAATATTCTTCACCTTCCCATTGAAAAAGCTATCATCTTTCAGTCTCATCATATACGACATATCAAAACCTGCCAAAAAATATGCAGATTGTAAAAGATAAACGCTGATAGGGTGAACGCGGGGTCGAAAAATATTGTCTTTTCTCAATCCTTTTCTGTTACAGCTATGAATAGTGCATTGTTTGTTGTGAAAATGATGGTTTTTATTTAGAGAAAGCAAAAAGGGAAAACAAAGAGTCTCCATCGCCACGTGTATTCATCTCATTTCCAGAGCTTGGTGGCAATTTCAAGTACACCTCTTCCCTCGGTTCGCGTTTGAACAGACACCTGTTTTTGTGTCAGTGTTTTGCTTTTTTTCATTTTTGGTTTGCTCATATTTTCTGTTTTTTGACAAAAACAAGGAGGCTCGGATCAAGAATTTAATGGATTTTGACGATTTTTGGTTGAAAGATTGAAATTTTATGCGGTTTTGAGCAGAAAAAAAGGGGAAACAAAGAGACCCACGTAGTGTTTGTGTTTTAGCTTCACTGCGCTTGTAATATAGGCACACTTTTGGTTATATTTTTCGAGTTTTGCAAAGAGCTTTTGTTTTGTTTTTTCTTTTTTTTTTTTAGGGTTGCATTTTCTTGGGTTTTCTCGTATTTTTGGAAATGTGCGAGCATGATGAGCAAGAAGAGGTTGTCTTTGAGATAGCAATTGCCCTTGTTAAATCGGGTGAAAACAGAAGGGATGAGAGTGGCGATGCAGATTGTATTGAGGTTCTTGTAGATGAGCTCAAGAAAAAAGGGTTGGTTGTGGAAAGAGTGGTGGGCCTTCAAAATGAATTCATTAAGGTATGTATATTCAAGATTCATTTCGTTTTCTTTTGCTTTCTCTCGCAATATGTATATATTTTAATAATTTGAAGTTCTAATTTTGTTTGCTCAACATATGGGATTATCATGGTCACCGACATGCATTCTTGATTCAATGTGTTTGTTCTCTGCTCTATTGTCCGCACTCACGGTGCTTATGAGTTATGATACAAGATTTGTTGGGTTTGATTTGATCATGCGAAATGGCATCATTTTTGTCCTGATTTCCAGTTGGCAGCACCACCAGAGATCCTGGGAAAGGCTGCAGAAGAGTTGCGATTTAGAAAACGGACTCATGTAGGTAATGGCCAGACACTTCTCTTGTGCTCTCTCTCTCTCTCTCTCTCTCTCTCTCGGATGGAGCCAGAAGTTTGGGGCCGGAAATCTAATGGGAGGGGTGAGGGGTGGGTGGGTGGAAGGGAATTCTCTATTATATATAAGGCAGGTCATGTTATCGTTTTTGGTGAGTTGCAAAATGTTCCATACACACGCACACACATATGTATATATACATACACGGCTCTCTTTTCTTGAGAATTAAGCAGTATAAAATATTGTTGATGGGCTGTTTTTGATTGATGTGAACTATGGTTACTTCATCTTGCAATGACCATTGCTGTTTTCAGGACTGGATTTTCCTTTTGAATGGGATCAAGCTAAGGCTTTCGTTAGGCTTGCAGATGGTTCCTTGTTCAGTTGGTGTGAACGATACCTCTGCTGCAATCACATGATATATGGGATTGTGAGTGTTATTTGTATCCTGTCGAATGCTTTGTAATTATCGATTTTGTTTACTTTATTCAAATCAAATTTATGCAACATGATTGGATGAAGCATAACCAATTGGATTTGGGAATTTAAATCACGCTTACTCTTTGTGTGTTTTTGTTAGTATACTAATCTCAGTGGTATGTGTACTTTGAATTATGCCCAGCTCTGGTGTTATCGTGCTCGATATTTACTTTTGACTACATTGTCTTTTCATCCGGTGTAACTATGCGTAATTACATGAACTTCCTGCTTTTGGTTTTCAAATACAATTGCCCCCTCCTAACCATCCAAATTTGATCAGAACTGACAAAATTTATTCATAAACTTGAATAAGATGATGTGCAAGAATAAGTTGGGAGGTTCACTAAAATTTGAATAATGGCATCATTTAACCCTGTGTACTGACTGATAGAAATGGGGTTAATTTTAAAGTGATGATAAATGATAAGGGAGGTATGTGTAATTTTGAAATCAAGAAGGGAGAGTACTTGTACATAGTTACCAGGGAAGGTGCTGTAATTGTTACCAAACCATAAATAACACACTTCCCTTTTCAAATGTGTGCTATTCAATACAAAATATGTGTAGGTCAACACGGAAAAATCAGTTGTAGTATTAAAATCTGATAGTACAATGGTGGATTGGAAGCCAGGAGAATCTCTACTTCGGAAGTTGGAAGCAATAGGCGTTGTTAAAGAAGTATTCCCATTGCACGGTACTATTTCTTCTTATTCCCATTGCATGGTGCTATTTCTTCTTACATGTTTAGAACCCGTTTGGATGGGCATTTTTAGAAGAGAAGCACTTACTTTTTTTTGAAAAAAAAGCACTTTAGGAAAAAGAAAATTGTGTTTGGCTGAGCTTTTTAAAAAAGCGCTTTTTTAATAAAGCAAAAGCCAAGGAAAAAAAAAGGACCAAAACTTGATCTTTTTGGAAACTATCCGGGGTAGCTTCAAAGAAAAACACATTCGCTTTTAGTTACTGCGTCCAAAAGCTAAACTAATTGTTTTTCATTTTCGTTTTTAACAAAGCTTTACTATAAAAAGCCAAGCGCGGCACGACAAACTCTTTTTTTTTTTTTTAAGCCTATCGAAACGGGCTCTTAATAGTTCTGAAAATCCAGTTGTTAAGAATTATCATCTATGTTCCTTTTAGATGAAAAGCAACGGAAGCAGCTTCTAAAAAGTTGGGCCATGAACTGGTTAGACTTTACAAATCAGCCGATTGATGATATATGTGTATATTACGGAATGAAGGTAGAATCACATAATCATTTAAGGTTGTTCTCATATTGAATTAATATACTAAACTACATCCTTAGATCTGATCGTATTGTTGAAAAATGCGTGTACTTAGATTGCCACCTATTTTACTTTTCTCGGAATGTACACAAAGTGGATGTTATTTCCAGCTTCGTTGGGACTCATGGTGCAATTTGTTGACTTTGGGTAAATTTTTGAACTTTGTCTTCTGTGTATCTTACGTTAAATTGCAAGGAGCTGACAACTCTCTCTCTCTCTCTCTTGTAGATCATTGCAATTTCTGGTACTACCATTTTTCTTCGTATGCCTCATATCATGGTCTGCCTGTTTTTTCCAATTCTGGAAACGTAAAAACGCTGCCGTTTCAGCTAGGTACTTCTTTGGTCTGGTTCACACATCTGACATAAACCCTTTCTTTTTTTGTTTTTTTTTTTGCACCTCATCAAGTTGTTGTTTTTATTTATTCCTCTACAGGCTGCAGTTATATCAATTAGCCGGTGCAGAATCTGAATTTAAAATCATGCATACATCACAGAGCTCGCATCAATCTCCTACTGAACTCGAGAACAAACAAACCACTGATAGAATGAAAGAGAAAGCAGTTTTCCAGAGAGAGGAGTGGTTTACATGGCTAATGAGATTCAGAAATGATTTCTTCATCATAATGAGCATCATATGTCTCCAGCTACCATTCGAATTGGCTTACGCTCATCTTTACGAGGTTATAGGCTCTGATATTCTCAAGTAAGCACTCACTTAAAAGTGCTTCTTTATTTTTATGAATGATTGAGGAGGCCCTTTCTATTTAATTTTTTAATCATATAATTTCATCCTTTTTTAATAATTTTTTTTATCATGTTTTCAATTTAGAAGGTGTTTGCAAAAGCTAAAAAAATGATTATATACTTTTGGTTGAAAAAAAAAAAAGCTACTGAGGAGTATTTTGTTTCACAACTTCTGCTTCCAACGTGCTTAGAAATAGCTAAAAAAGTACAAAATCTGGAAGCTACTCCACCCTTGCTTCTGCTTCTAGTGATTATCAAGAAGTTGAAGCTTTTGCATACTCCCCATTAATCTCATACAGAAAATTTAATAAATACTTCCATAAATTTATACTGTCAAAATTTAAGCGTGTAACTGGTTACCTTACTATTTTGCCTGCACGTCGAGTGTTATTGTTAATGCAATTATTTATGAACTAAGGATATTGTTTTGTTTCTCTGTTAACTGAGATTTCTTGAAAATCAAAATTTCTGAATATTATTTTTTTAAAAGAAAAATTATTACTTCCAGGTTTTGTCTTACGGCAGTTTACCTCCTCGCTATTCAGTACTTCACAAGAACAGGGGGCAAGATTGCGGTGAAGCTTATTATTAAGTATGAAAACAATGAAAATGTAGAATACAGAGCAAATAGCTTGGTATACAAGGTATAGTGATGGCACATTTAAAATTCTTATTTATAATTATTGAAACTGATGAACTTCGCTTTTCCCAGGTGTTTGGTGTTTATTTCATGCAAACATATATTGGGATATTTTATCATGCTCTACTGCATCGCAACTTCATGACCCTTCGACAAGTTTTAATCCAACGTCTACTAGTATCTGAGGTATAAATAAATACATTGTATTGAATTTCCTTGTTTCCCCCCTTTTTCCGGTTCTCTTTCGTATGTTTTACTTTCTGCTTGTTATTCAGGTGATTGAAAATCTACTAGAAAATTCTGTACCGTATTTGTCATACAGCTTCAAGAAATTTAGAGCTGTCAGGTATATCAATTTGATCAATATCAGCATTCTAATCAATCTTAGAGCCCATTTAGATGGATTTTTCTTAAGAAGAGAAACAATTTTTTTTTTCTTTGAAAAAGAGGACTTCAGTGAAAAAAAAAAAATTTGTGTTCGGCTAAGGTTTTTTAAAAAGGTAGAAGTCAGAAGAACAAACCCAAAAGTGGCTTTTTCTAAAAGCTATCTAAAATAGTTTCAAATGAAAGCACCTTTTGAAGTATTTTTAATTACTCCATCCAAGCATAAACTACTAGGCTTCAAAAAAAAAATCTATTATAAAAAGCACGACTCGACAAACATTTTTTCTTCTAAGCCTATCCAAGTAGGACCTTAATATGTTGGATGCTTTATTTAATCATAATCTGAAAGAAATGAGATGCATCACTCTGAAGGAACAAGCTGAAGCGTGAACAAGAACCATCAACAGGCAGATCCCGTCCTATTCCAAGGGTAGAGAAGGATTATCTTAAGCCTGCTTATACTGCAAGTATTGGCCAAGAAATTGAAGATGGACTTTTCGATGGTAATACACGATATTCATATCAATGCAGTAACTATTAATGAGAAGTTTAAAAATAATAAGCAACGGTACGCAGATTTTCTGGAGTTGGTGTTGCAATTTGGGATGATAATGATGTTTGCTTGCGCGTTCCCTCTTGGATTTGCCTTTGCAGCAGTGGTAGTAATGATTTTTTTTTGTTCTATATTTATCAAACAACTCACGAGTATTCGAATCCTTTCGGTTTATTTATTATAATCCTGTCTATGTTGTGTTGACAGAATAATATAACAGAGATTAGAGCAGATGCCTTGAAATTGCTTGCAATGATGAGAAGGCCAATTCCACGTTCTACAGCAACAATTGGGGCATGGCTGAATATTTTTCAGGTTTATATAATAACTTTTTTCTTGACTGACAGGATTATGAGCCCATACTGATGGGGGTTTTTTTAAGTAGAGAAGCACTTATTTTTTGGAAAAAGAACATTTCAGTGAAAAAAAATTGTGTTTGGCTAGGCTCTTTTAAAAAAGCATAACTCATAAAAAGAGTCCAAAATGGCTTTTTTTGAAAGCTATCCAGAGAAACTTCAAATAAAAGCGCCTTTTAAAGTACTTTTAGTTATTGCTTCCAAGCATAAAACTGCTTGGCTTAAAAAAAAAAAATTTCTACTACAAAAAGCACAGCTTGACAAGTACCTTTTTTTTTTGTCTATCTAATTGGGCGTCGGGCGCTATGACATGTATTTACTTTCTAACATCATTTGTGTCTATATCTCAGTTTCTTGTAGTGATGTCGATTTGTACCAATAGTGCACTCCTAGTGCGATTGTATGACCGGGAAGGGACCTGGAGTTTGTCACCTGGGCTCGCAGCAATTCTTATCATGGAGCATGTGCTGTTGTTCATCAAATTCGGGTTCTCACGCATTGTTCCTGAGGTATATATGGTGAAATCAACTTATATGTTTATACTAAGATCAGTTACATGGTCCCCGTGTAGTAACTGTTTGTAACTATGCAAACTTTTCATCTTAGTTTTAGAATTACAAATATGCCTTTTGATGATAGAAAGTTTGATCAGAACCGGCAAAACTAACCGTCTTGGATAACCACATCTGTATATGTACCAGCAAGTTGGAAAGTGTAGTTTATTAAAAGCTGAAATATGGCGTACTATGGGGGTGTTTGCAATCTTTTAAAAAAGGTGTTTTTTCAGCTTTTGCTGGGAAGAAAAACAAATAGTGAGTGTTTTGTTTTTCTGCTTTTTAGTATTTCTTTTCAAACACTACTCACTTTTATTACTCAAATTTTCAATTTTTTTTTTCAACTTTCTCTATAACTTCTACTTCTTCAAAAATAGAAGTGTTTAAACACCCCCTTAGACTATGTGAGCGATTATTTTATTTATGTATTTGTTTTTTTCTTTTTGTAAGGTGGTGATAACTTACTAGGTTGGTGTTTGTAATTTTGCAATTGACAGGAGCCTGCATGGGTAAGAGCTGCTAGGAGGAAGAACGCGAGTCAAGCAGAGATTTGTTCTAAACAATTCTTGATGAGCATTACGGACGAAGAAAAATTGCACTGGGAAATGAAAAAGAAAGAGTAGAAACGAAGATGAACCGATCGACCGGGCCTGTTTTCCGTAATATCATTGATTTCAAGGTAATTGGTTCTAAGAACACTTTTCTTGGCCTCATGAGGTCCTAATGATTCAATCTTGAGCTAATCTCGGTTAACCATTTTTGTTGTGTAGGTTTGTGCTGCTTGGTGAACTATGTTTTTGGTTACTTTTTGGCCAGCAAGAACAAGTTTATTGTAAAGTTCTTGTAGGAGGATGGTAATCCTAGGAGGTGTTCTTGCAAAATTTAAGTGTTATTTTCATTTTCTTTATAGCCATTTTGGAGTGGTTTAAATTAGTTTTTTTTTTTCAAGATTTTCTAGAAGTCGTCCTACCCAAACATTTTAGGATTATTTGGGGTCCTTTTTAATTTTATTTTTATACATTTATTATTGTTACTTTAATATAAATGTATATTTCTTAATTATTATACGATTGTAATAATGTGAAGTTTAATGCGACATTGACCAATAAAAATTTACATGAGAAGATACTTACATGCTATATAGAGACGGAGCAAGGCCTGTCAAACAAAAATTTTTATGTATTTTTTTTGAAAAATTTGAATTTTGCTTCCTACTCAAAATACCTTTAATATTTTATAGAAGTCCGACATAGGCCCTAAAATCAAAAATTCTGATTCCGTCTCTCCTAGGCCTGTCAATGGGTGGGTAAATACCCACCCAGGCCCAAAAAACAGAAAAAAAAATCCAGGCCCAAACCCGATTATTTTTACCCAGACCCATACCTGACCCAAACTCAATACAAATTTTAATCGGGCCTCAGTCCGGGTATTTACCCGATTAGTACCCGGTAACCCAATCCCTACCCAAATATTCAGAACGCTCAAACTCTGTCTCTCTCTCTCTCTCTCTCTCTCTCTCACTAGACAACACGCTCTCTCTCCCGCTGGTCTCCCAGTCTTTGCCCCGCTGCGCCACCCTTCGACATAACCCCTCAGAGCCGCCGCCCAATCCCGTCGCGCCGTCAGGTATTTTTTTTTATTCTTGAAATATGGTGTTTCCTGTGCATATGCGTGAACAGAGACGTGCTTAATATTTCCTGATTTTAAAAGACTCACTGCCATCATAAAAGCACGACCTGTTCAGGTGCTCGTAGTGCAGGAGAAGAGTGGAAAATTCCGTGGAACAGGTATTTGGAAGTTCCCCACAGGAGTTGTCGATGAGGTAGGTCTGACCGGTAGGTTTTATGCTATAACTGCGGACAAATTGTTGAATAAAAACTACCGCTAGGCTTCTGCGGTAACTTTCACGTCTGTTTGCAGGGTGAAGATATCTGTGATGCTGTAGTCAGAGAAGTAAAAGAAGAAACTGGAGTAAGACAAATTTCTCAAACTTGTTCATATACGACGAAGTGCATATCTTTAGTGAATTTTGACTAAATGTGCTGTTCTTTTCTTTCTTTCTTGTTCTTACTGTGTTTTTGTTTCAGGTTGATACTAAATTTTAAGAAGTATTAGCATTCAGGTACTTCCCCAATACCGTTCTCTTCCTTGTGTATTTAGAGGTGTGTGTTATGGTCTTACTTACGGGCATGTTAATTATAGTTATTCATGGTTGAGTCACGTGGCTAATAGTTGTTGCCCTCAAGTGCTCTCACCATCTTCTTACTATTAATCTCTTGCTCTTCTTGTTCTTCTTCCTCTCTCTCTCTCTCTCTCTAATCAAATGTCATGTTGTGTTGCTAAAATGAGAAAATTTACTGCATGACTTGAAGGCAGAGTCACCGGTCGTATTTCCAGAAATCAGATTTGTTCTTTGTGTGCGTGCTGCAACCACTCTCCTCAGACATCCAGCCACAAGAAGCAGAAATCGAGGCAGCCCAGGTTCGATCCCATTTTGTGTGTGTGTATGTGTGTACGAATTGGATGATTGATCACAGTAGAAGCTAGTTGATATCTTCTTTGGTTGTTTTCATGGAGTGAATGGTTAATTAAGAATTTGATCATGTATGAATCGATGCTTGCTCACAGTAGAAGTGATCAAGAAAGGATTTTCTTGTAATTGATTTTGCGAGAGACGGGCTAGAAGAATTTGTTGATTGTATCCCATTTTTGTTGTTTTGAGTTAATATATCTTGTTTGGGGGCGTTTTTCTGTTGCAATGATGTCATTGATTTGCCCAACTTTACGGGTGAGTCCTACGGCTGAGTTTTTCGCACGATTGTCTTGCCGGTGTGGACCCTTTGAAGATCACATTCTAAAAACAATGAATTATATGGTTGTTCTGATGAGAGATGTTGATCATCTTTTCTAGTTGGGAAATTAGTGACTTAGTTGTTATGTCCATTATATTAGGTGCAAGATGCATACCCATAGATTTTAAAGGTGAAAATGAGGATCCACAAGATTAGAGTTTGCGAGTACTGTATTCAAATATAATGAACTTGTGGTGCGTAGAGATTTCCATCACACTTGAAAGGAGATGCAATCTGTTATTTAGAATCACATGGATGGTCATTTCAGTTCCGATGGCACTTAAAAAGATAATCTGCTTATAATCCAATTGGTCATGCTATCGTTGTTCAAGATGTTAACTTATAAGTACCTATTTTGAGGATCCACGCACCAGATTTATGGCAAAACTACGGAAGCTGATATTTCCAGTTCAAATCATGTGTTGTATGCTCTTACTTATTTCGGAGGTTTCTCATAAATCGATACAAGTAATGTTCTACATGATTATCTTTAGAGTGCCTGGTTGTATTTTGCCTTGATTGGAAATCCATTTAAGGTTGCTGCTTGTGATGATGATTTTAGTATTGAGTTAGAGGTGATGAAAAGGATATGCTATGCTGATACACCTGTTGATATGCCTTACTTTGATAAATTCTAGTGAGCATGCTTGTCTTTGTTTCTATTTTGATTATATTCATATTTTAGTTGCCAAAAGTATAGGAGTGCCAAATGGTGATGAATGATTGGGATGCCTCGAGCTATATTTTCATGCATTTGTTAGTTACGTTTTGTGTTGGACTGTGTCGTGATCCTGCTGGCGTTTCTTGTCAGTAACAGCAGAAAGTCAATATCTATATTATGGAGTTTGATTCCTATTCTATGATAGAAATAAGAAGGGAAGCATGACCTAGGGAGAGCTTTGATATGTGTGCCTAGAAGGTCTATTCGATTTCGGACTTTAGCATAATCTCAATTATTTTGATCTTTTGTAGTTGTTTTATACGTGCAATGTGAAGGAGCTTGTAAGAATTTATCATGCATTCGCTCCAAACCAGCCTGGATGTTGTGATCGCTCATTTATGTGAAAAGTTTTGTTTTGACCATGACTCAATGCGATTTTAGATGTTTGGTGGTGGGAGTTGGGACATGACATTGATGAGCTCGTGTTTCTGTTGCGAAATGGAGATTGCTTACCATCCTCAATGAAGTAACAATATTCGATTGCTGAATAATACTTTAGACTCCTATGTCCTCAATAAATTAGCAGCGTGAAATTTTAGAACTCGTTATTCTTGAAGTGTGAATCTGAGTCATTGGTGTGGGACACAAACTGTTGGGTAGTGACAGCGACACATATCTTACGTGTCCTCCATTATAAAATTAGATGATGCAAAAGTTAAGTTCAAACCTAACTGTTGAAATTTGAGGGACATTATTAAACAGTTTGGTTAGTTTCTTTTCAAGTGGTCAAACTTCAACCTATCAATTTCTGGGAGGAGTCAACTTTAATCTTTTTCTGTTTTGTGTGATTTATTGTCTCTATATGTAGTTCTTGTCTCAATAATTAGTTTATGTTATGCATTTTATTTTTGAATGCACATTGTCGACATTTAGATGACATTTTGCCAATTTGATGATATACTTTGGTGCTCCAGTTATGATATGTACTTCTCGTGAGAAACTCAGGTGAAAAGCTTGGATTGCATGTTTGATTTGATAGGCAAAATCAATTATCTGAGACTATTTGATTACTCAGTTTTCATTATTGGAAATTGCTCCTTAATGTTTAGATGAAAGCTCCTACTTGTTTATTTCTGATTATGTTTGCATGTTGACTTATATACATGTGTGTGTGTGTGAAGATGTTTAGCACGCGGTAAAAGCCTGATTGGATGAACAACTTGGATGGTAGCTGTGTTATAAATAATTGTATCTCTATTTGTGTGTGTGGGGCAAGGCTGGATAGGAGAAAGAAAAGTTTAAAGAGAAGGATTTGAAAACTGATTCTCCCAATGGACCCTTTTTTTTTTTTTTGCCTGTTGCTTGAGATGACATGTTGCAAGTTATAAGCAATCTTGAACGATCGTCAACTGTGATGAACTTCCTTGGTAGCTTATCTTGGAGCTGGTATTGGACTACAGGAAAAAAACAATTTAATGGATACAGTAGAACTATTTCATATATGCAAAAATGCTTCTGATTTTATTTTGAAGAACTTAATTTCATGAATGTGATTCATGATTTTCTTGATTGGGTGTCAGTAATGGTCTATCTATGCTAGTTGTGGTTATAGAGTTTGTCACTAGTGGGTGTGATGCATAGACTGAATCTTTAGTGCATATGGTTGGTTGATCAATTGAGACATAGGAATTTGCTCTTCTGAGTGTTTTATTTTCAAGCCTGAGCTATTACATTTCCAAAACTCTATTTGGAATTCATTTCTTGAAATTTGCTCTTCATATCTTTTGTAATCAGGCTGACTGCGTCTTCATATCTTTTGTGAAGTCCAATCGTGTGTTGCGATGGCTAAAGATTGGAATGCAATCAGGGAAAGTATGTCCAAAGAACTTCTCAATGAAGTAGAAGAAATAAAGGAGTTAATTGCACATTCTACATTACCTAGTGTTACACGGCAACTTAATTTTTATGTTCATGCAAAGAACCAGGTTGCAAACACGTTACAGCGCCCTTTCCCGAGCACATCCGATGAGTGGATAATATTGTTTGGAAGCGGGAGGGAATCTAGCAAAAAGAGTTTTGTTCCCCTAATGAGTGTGGATGTGGATGTCTTTGTGTACAAAATATATTGGCCAAGCAAAAAGCCTTGTTATAGGCTGTCGTTGTATGGAACTATAGTATTGAGGTACGTTCCTTGTTAATTTGAATGATTTTGTAATATTATAAAATGTTCTACTCATTTTTTCCTTTTTTTTTTGTTCTTTTTTATTTCAGGGGTATCTTATTTGAGATGTCAAAGTTATATGAATGTAATTTCAGATGTGGAGAATTTAATGAGAGTAGTATCTTAGTCTCAGAGTTTGGTGATGTGCGACTACACGGAATATCGTATAAGCAGTTGAATAGTAAATCCATGATAGTGGCCGAAGATTTACAAAGTTTACAAAAACTTCTTCGAGCTCTCCTCAAATCAAAATTCCCGGTTGATTTGGAATCCCTTTTCCTCTATATGGGAAGGACTCGTTGGGTGTGGGGGTGAGTTATCTTTTTAAGAAAAATTGTTTTTGGAATTTGATTATATCACAATTTTTTTCTTATATTTGTTTTTCAAATATTCAGACCTTGGATTGTGGATCATCCTGCAACATGGAGTGCTTCGACGTATGTTGAGAAGTTTATTTACTTCAAAGAGAAGCTAAGACAATCAGATTCATTGCAAGCACTTACAGAAGCTACACAGAATGCAATTGATGCATTTTGTCAAACTACAGGAGGATGGATAGGGATGCTACAGAGCAACAACACTGCAGATGTGGACATATCACTTCTGTATATGATGAGGGAGGAACACCCTCTTGAATATATTGAAAAGCTTGACGGGGAACTTAAAAGTGCTCGGACGTATAAAGATGCAAGAAAGGATCTTGATGACAAGCTAAAAAAGAGCCGGAGGGTTAAAGTACAAACAACCTTTCTAACGTTTTGTAGGAATGCCCTTGTACATGCGAAGGAATGGGTAATCTTTATTTTATTTTAAGAGATGTATAATTTTATAAAAAATTTACTATTTTAAAGTATTTATTTTACTTTTTACTGAAGCGATGGGGTTACGCACCTGAAAAAACTTTCGAGCTTATATATGCTAATGGTGGAGATAAACTTTTGCCGAGAATCGTTGAAGAATTGGTGAATTTTGGGTCCATCGGGTATACATTGATCAATGTCGGAGAATTCAAACGCAGCATTCTCAAATTTGAATAGCGCCGTCAGGTATTTTTTTTTATTCTTGAAATATGGTGCTTTTTTTGAAGCTTAATACAGTTTTTGAGTTGTATTTTTGGTGGGTTTTGTTTGAATTGATGTTATTTTCTGTATTTTTGGTGCAATAATGTGAGGACGTTGCGGCACAATGTATTTATGCCCAAATAAATATTTAAAAATTTAAAAACAGAATTGGACAATTTTGGATTTAATGTGCTGTGAAAAAGTGAAAGAAAGTAGAGTTCATCTTTTGGGCAGTAGCAATAGTTGAAATAGGAACGTTTCATACTGATGAAAAACTCCCATGAATGTCCCATGAATTATATACATGTGAGTTATTATGTATATAATTTTTCCTTTGAATTAATGAGACTTATGTTGAAAATGTTCTTGATTTTCTTTTGTGTTGGAGCTGTTCTGTAAAAGCTTTTGCATGCTGAGATGCTAGTTATTTTCTTGTTTGTTTAAGTTCAATATTAGTAGTTGTTTTCTAAAACGAATGCATATATGGAGAAATGGAGATGGTTGTATCTGTTTTAGATGTAATTAAGACTTTCTATTATCATGAAATTGATATGTATGAAAATTTTCGGTTGTCGAGGTTAAGATCTGTAGGCTAGAGATAATATTCTAAATGATGGTGACAATTGTCTTGTTAGGAGATTTGATGTAGATTTGAATGGTATGCAATTCATTGTTTGTCAGAACTTGCAATTTTCTAGTTATCTTAATTTCAGACTGAAAACTATGAGTTCTTGATTTAGCCTAGACTTCAAGTGGCTTTAATTTGTCTCCACCAGCCTCTAAAATGATTTAGCCCATGATTTCTATTGTTGTTCTGTTTGTAATAATATCTGACAGCAGCAAACTGAAATCAAGGTGCTCAAAATGATGTCCTCCTTATATTTGGAGAAAAGAGGATTAACTATTACAATTCAATGCAGGCATAAACATCCTATGTGGAGTTGGAATTCTTTCTAGTCTGTACTCTGTCAAAGGAGGTTGGCTTGGGCTTTTCATATTATTGATTTTTGCTCTACTTTCTTATTACACTAGAATCCTCTTACGGTCATGTTTGGACAGTAAACCTGGGCTTGAAACATACCTTGACATTGGTGAGGCTGCCTTTGGTACTATAGGTTGTGTTGCCATATCAGTACATGTCAAGTTCGTAACTAATTCACTTACTTTGGGTTTCAAGAAAATTCAAACGTTTTAATTGCTGACATTCTGTCTGTTTCATTTATTGATGCAGATAATTTTGTTCGTCGAGTTATACATAAGTGTATGTGGTTGCTGCAAGAAATTCTCTTAATTTGCCAATTTCTCTCTCTCTCTCTCTCTCTCTATCTCAAATTGTGGCATGATGTTGAATGAGGACTTAAAATTAAATGAGGAGTTAAGTTACACTTAGTGATTAGATTACTATGACTTGGGAATCTTAATTGCTGCTTTTCAAAGTGTGTGAGATATAATATATTAATTCATATGCAAATTTCTTAAATATACCAGAAGAATGTAGTTCTTAGTTTTGGTCAGATTCTAAAATTAGCTTTGGTGATATGTTTTTTTGTAAAGTTTGGTGCTTTTCAAATTAAGGAGCTGCATACTAAAATAATAGTTTATCTGTTCAGGTGTATTTGATACTAAAAGGCAATTATTATATACATGGCATTTGGCTTTATCATTTTCTATTGGTTTGATTTCATTCCCAATTGTCAATTCCTGGTGAAAATAGAGAGCCTAATTAGCCAGGAGGAAGACAATGCAAGAGAACTGATGCTATCATGAAAGAAATGATTTTGGAATAGAATTTAGACAAGAAGCCATTTTCAGTTGCTGTTGATAATACTGCTAATGATTCTATGATTAAGAAATTGAAAACTTGGCTTATTGACGAATCATTTATTCTGTAATCTAATTCCTAGTTGCAGATTTACTTTGTCATTGTTAGTGTCATGTTTTATATTAACATTTTGTTTTGTTTTTCGTAAATTTAATGAATATATTAAATAGTAAAAATTATATAATCAAATAAAACATTAATAGATATATAATTTTATACCTTCTAAATTTAAAAATGTAACTAGATTATTATATCTTATTTTATTTTGCAAATGCATGAATACCTGGTGAACTAGTAATTCTTAAAGGCGAGAGATAGGCACACACACACACACACACACACACATATATATTCATTTTTATGTGTTGAAATGTGACAGATTATTTCTTCTATTATTTTGTATCTTTTATTTCGTCACATTTTTCGCATTAGTAGTAGATACAAATTGGGTCAGAAAACATGCCACCACAAGGTGATTAGTCAATTCATTTGCCATCCGCACACTGATTTTCAGATTGGTGGTTGAAAACTCAAACATACCAGCCAAAAAATGAAAAAAAAGGGGAAGAAAAATTAATAAAAACGTGAGAATGAGCATTTCGGCCTCTTCGTGTTTTTCAAAATAAGCATTTTTGTATTTTTTTTTTTCCCAGTGTTTCTTCATCTGACCAACTTTGAATCCTCTGGAGGGTTATTTAGGTAAATTCATGGAATAATCATTAATCAAATGGCACAATCTATCAAATCAAACAACAAATCAAGATTATAAACAGTTTTATCTTAGCGTATCATTGAACACACAAAGTGATATATTACATCTTACATAATTGTATATATCATCGAACATACCAAATAAAATATTACATCTTACGTAATTGCACATAATCTCCAATTCTATGTTAACATGCAATTAAACAGTCTAGGAAACCAAATGTTTCATACGTTTAACAAACAACTCCAACAATGCAACTAATTGGAATTTATATATTTCAAGTGTTTTTGTTTTGTTTTTGTATTTCCTACATGAGAGAACATGAAGGAGATTGAACGAGGTTCGTTACATATATATTTGTTGCTACATGAGGGAATCATCTCGAGTACATCAAAAATAGATATGATAAAACAAATGCTAAAAAAGATACTTTGAATGGATTAAGTGCAGACTAGGCATTATTTATAAGGGGACTGTTCTTGATACTAAAAATTGTTATTGGCGCTCCATCTTTATTTCCTGTATTGAAAAATTGACTAAATTGCCCATTCATCATTTTTAGAACACTATTTTTATAAATTTCGATAGCATAACATTATCTTTATTGTTAATTATTATCATATTTTGTTTATAAAAAACACATGAGATCACAACCTTAATGTAAACTTTTTAATTTTTTTTGTTTTATCTTTCTTTTTTGTCCCACTTAATGCAAAATATATATTACTAATAAATTTTTTCAAGTCATACATGAAACTTTTAGGATATATACGAAACTATGAAATCAAAGAAAACAAGATAAATATATATAAAAAAAAGTTGGGTGATAAAAAAAGCAAAAGATATTGTATAAGTTTACAAATATTCAAATATATAAAATATTAGGTAAAAAGAAATAAATTGTATATCCCCACTAATTCTATTTCTCCTTAACATATCTAATTTCAAATAAACAAAAAGTCTTGCAAAATAGTAGTAGTAATAGTACGAGTAGTAGCAGTAGTAATAATAGAAAAGGAAAAAGAAAAAGAACAGAAATCTTTCATGACTACAATATTTAAGGCATGATATGTCATTCAAAGTTTTGCATCAATTTGTATATATATATATATATATATATATCAGTATTAGTAGAACAATCTGCACATCAGGGGAAAAATTATATTACATAAATGTAGGTATGTTGAAATTAAAGTATGAATAAAAAACTTGATGAAATAATGTACAAAGTATGAAAAAGAAATAAATACATTTGTTGCTATTAGATGGGTTGTAAGAATGTAGATATCTTAAATTTTTCCGATACTAGTGGTATTCACAAGCTTTGTTTTTTTTTTTCCTCCAATTCAAAAATTATTGCTAAATCTTCTAAAATACTAATAGCCTCAATTTTCAAGTAACTAAAATTAATATGACAAAAAAAGTAGAAAAGTATAATGTAAAATATTGGCAAAATATTGCACAAACGACAACAATATTAGAAAAAAAATTGTCAGGTTACCATCAAAATAAGAAATTACATAATAATTTTGAAGTTTTCATCACCAAAGCCAAAAAAAAGATGGTGAATAATAGTATATTTGAATGCATAAAAGTGAAATAATAGACTATTAGAGTTTTTTATATCTAATAAAACGAATTAAATTAATATTTATAAATTAAAAGGGTATATTGGCCAATTTGATAATTAAAATTATAAAATAAGAAAGAGTGTCAATAATAATTTTGGAGTGTCAATAATAATTTTTTATTTATAAATGTTCTGAAAAATCAATCCATTATTGGACAAAGTGCTTAAATTGAAGCAATTCAAGGGTTCTTGTTTGAAAATTCCCATAAAGTTGACCGATGGACGTAATTACAAGAGGTTTCAGGGGGCGGAATGTAATTTGCCTAAAGAGTGGTAGTATAAAATGACAGAGGCGAAGCGAAAAAACTATTAAGCAAAATTTAAGAAGGGCTAGGGCTAGGGCTAGGGTTAGGGTTTGGTGTTCTGAGAGAGAAAGCGAAGGTATCAGCGACGACGGAGGTATCGTTTGATGATTTGGATTCGATTCCGAAGAAAAATAATATTTCGAATACAGAGAAAAATGATATTCCGGAATTATTGGATGACGAGGAGCGAGCCGAGGCAGACTGGGACGTTTCCCAATCCAGAGAGAAATGATATTCCGGAATTATTGGATGACGAGGAACAAGCCAAGGCAGACTGGTTGTTTTTTACTCTGGGTCAAAGGCGGCCTAATTGGTTCGATGCTTCAAAGAGCGAATTGTTAATGAGCGGTGGATCAAGGATCGATGGATCAAAGCTCGAGATCTTTGGCTTGAATCCTCAGACCTCCAAAGTGTATCATGTCGTCGATTTCTCTGTGAGAGATTATTTCAAGTCTGCTATCGTCAATGATTTTTACATTACTACCCCCCTTCCCAATGAACAGCTTCCGTACACAATAGCGTTTGCAGCCTACGGAACCCAGCTTTTCGTCGTTGAAGGTATGACTGGAACATTTTACACTTGCGACGTCAGTGGTCCCGGGCCTCATACATGGGAAGAGGGCCCTAGTTTGATTGCTGCCAAGATGAGACCTATACTATTTGTTCTGGGTCACGAGCTCTTTGTTTTAGGCACTGCAACCTCCCATGGTTCGCTTGTTGAATTTGAAAAGCTGGATTTGGGAGCGGAGGGAGAAAAGCAAGGCAAAAGATCTTGGGAAGAACTTCCTGACCCACCAATGCTGCAGGCTGGATATCCCTTACACCGAGGTCTGTATTATGCAATTGATCAACAAGCGCAGATTATCTACTTTCCAACTACTCATCTGCATGTGCCGTGGGATATCTGTATGTTCGACTCCCATATAGGTTTATGGTGTGCGTTTTGCCAAAAGGCATATGACTCTGACGTTCATGATACAGAGTCTGATCGATTGGTTTTCAACTTGATGCGGATTCCGCGATGGGATGGCTGTGCTCCAATAGTATACGATAAGATTTACCTCATGCAGCACCCTTACTGTCCTCCTAAATGTCAAAACGATGGTGCGTCGCCAACAAAATTGGCCATCATTTGCTATAATTTGAAAGCTCGCACGTGCCAAAGAGATTTTGATAGAGACGAACATTTAGATTTGAGTTATATGACTCCAAAACATATCGCAGGCTTGCATCGCTGCTTCACCTATCCATCCGTCCATGCTGAATACGAGCTTGGTGCTGTTGTGCATATGGGTGGAGGACGTTTCTGCTGTGCTGCGTGGTTCTGCGATGATAGAGAATCCGGTTTAATATCGTCAATGGCAGCTACAGTTTTCAACCTTAGTCTGAATCGTATTAAGGGCGACTTCCCTGAGGCCGAGAAAGTGATGCACGGTCCTTGCGGGCAGGTAGACGACCTTGTATTGTGCGCTCAAGGTGCTGTCTTGGAGGGCTTTTATAAATTTGCTCATGATTATTATCCAAGGGAAGTGCAAGTCGGGCAAACCACGGCCATGATGTTATGAGTCGTATGGTTGTCATCTTGACTTTTGAAATTCATATGCTTGTGCTTTTAGTCATCTTATTTATGTAAGACAGCATGTAAGTCAACTTTTGAAATTCATGTGCTTGTGCTTTTAGTCTTTTTTCGTGTTTGTGTGTTAAAGCATGTAAGTCATGGATGGCTTGCAAATGCTACTAGCTAAATACTTTTGCATCTTAATTTCTGGTACTCTTAATTGCTCATCTTCGACTCCCTAATGGATGCTTGACCAATAGCATTGGACGCGTTATGAAGAATACACCTACATTGAATCATTAGAAGCGTTGTTCTAACTCCATCATTGGCAATGCGTACAACTAGCTTACATTGAATCACTGTGTGCTGTTCAAATATGGACAAAGAAAAGGATACGGAACAAAAAAAGAAAACATAAACTAAAATCATTTGCAGCAGCATCAATTGGAAAAGATGGAATCAAGGCGTGAGAAATGCGAATGAGGAAAGATTGGGGACCATTTTCTTTTAGTTGCCAAAGACCCTTTACAATACAACTTTTATTAATGAAATTGCAGAAGATATGTACGTGCAAAAGTCTCTGGAGATGGTTCTGCGTTAATAATTGACAAGCTTTGTAATCATGGCTTGCTTATCTGTTTCTTTGTATCCACCTAATTAGCAAGTAGGAACTGATCATTTCATCAATTAGGAATATCAAGTTAGTTCAATACAGTAGTCTTGATTCTCAATGGTTGATCACATGACGCTCTTAACTTGTGCAATTGCTCAGCAGCTTGAGCATGACCCAACAAGTTTGTCGGCCGATGAGGCTGGACTGAATGAGGGTATGAGGTGGGCCCTACTGTCTTGGAATGGCTGGTTAGTATTCCAAAAACTACATAATACACGTCAAATCCTTTTGTAATATCTTGGTTAATATATACGTTACCATGTTGCAGCAGAGATGCCCTGCGATCCATGTATACATTTATGCCTTGAGCTTCTTATTGTTGATGTTACTGTTAATTTTACTGGGATGATATGAAGTTTGACGCACCACTGTTTTTACAGTGTGGACAGGAATAATTGATCCGAGTGTTACAATGATGACTGTGGAGGAAAAGCCCGATGTTGGAGGATGATGTGAGACGTTATATACCTATGTGCGCGCATTTCTTTGTCTAGGAGTCTCTGGTTGCAGTTTAATGTACTCTTTATTTGGAGTGCACATTTTCGCGACGGATTTCTTGTAGGTTGTTGAGCTGCCCGTTCAAATTTGTAAAACTTGGGGTTGATACTCCGAAAGGGTGTTCTGTGTTTATGGTCCTCCCGGAATTGGCAAAACTCTGCTAATTGAACTGATGCATGTCTCATTCGTGTTATTAAACCTTACATACACCGCCAAAGTTGTATAGGTCTCGCCTCATGGTTTAAAAATTACATATACCTCCAAAGTTGTATAGGTCTCGCCTCATGGTTTGAAAATTACACGTACCTCCCTTGTGCCTTGTCATAACCTTACAATATACCTCAAAATTACATATACCTCCAAAGCTCTGTTTTTCTTAGCTCAGAATCGCCTTAGTTCCTATAACTTTTCTGCACTGCACTCCCTGTGTTGGCTGATGGCTCGCTCCAAGGAAGCTTGCATTGTGTTTTTTTGATGAAGTAGATGCCATTGGAGGTGCACGGTTTGATGATGGTGTGGGTGGAGACAATGATGTTTGGCGCACCATGCTTGAAATTGTGAATCAACTTGATGGATTCAATGCTCGTGTGTGGAAATATTAAAGCACTCATGATGGTCGATAGGCTAGTCTTTCTATTTTGCCTTTAGTTGGTGTTTAGCTTTATGAATGAGATCATCAATGTTGGCATCTAAAACTGATAACATGTCACTTGTCTGGGAATTTCTGAGCTTTGTACCCATTTCCATTAGCTTTTGAGGAAACTACTGCGAATTTTAGATTGTTTAAGCCCTTGTGAGGCCTTTTCTTTCTAACAAAAGAAAGAGAGCAATGGTAAGACGCTCTCGTTTGAGTAAGCATTCTTCCTTCTTGTTCATCAGGCTATTGTTTGCATTCATTTTTCTTCTAAGTGTGGACCTACGTCTCGTCAAAAAGCTAGGACAATGCAATAATTGCTATCCTCTATGCATCTTATGTTTACTATGATGCATGCAGTTTTAGTGTATCTACCACCTTGACTGTGATTGCTCCCTGCCTAAGTCGATGACTGTCAAGTGATAACAACCGACACACTTATCATGACAAAGTTTGCGAGAAACCTTTTACCAGTTCATATATATCGCGCCTGTTCTTTGCTCTGATCTGATTTTATTCAAATCCCTCCCCCCCCCCCCCAAAAAAAAAAAAAAATTCAGGAGTCGACATAAGAAGTGTGTGCACAGAGGCCGGAATGTATGCCATCCGGGCAAGAAGGAAGTTGACGGTCACAGGGATGCTGTCAACGAAGTCATCAAAGGCTTTCAGAAGTTCAGTGCAACACCCAAGTAAGTATATCGTGTCATTTGCAGCAGCCTGAATCTTGGGTTCTTCCCATTGAAGTTTTGTTCTCAAAAGCTCTTTTCTTGTCTCGCTTGGTTTGTCAACTTTGTTAATTCTGGCTGTAGACACATTTGTTTCAGTTGAAAACATTCTATTCTAGGCAACACTTGTGCTCTTCGTTCTGTACTGGATTTTCCTTGGAAATTGTATGGTTGATGGAATGAAAATGAACAAGTTTTTATCACCTACTCTTTCCTATGATACAGCGCAGTTAAATTGTCTAAAAGATTCACGCAATACCGATCGCAGGAAGGGTAACAGAGTCAATAGAGGCCCCTATAATTACGTCAGTTATACAGGTCTCGCCTCATGGTTTCAAAATTGCATCACTGCCTCACAATCACCCCCCTATATATGTTGAATATTAGTATATTACACATAGTTTTGATGCCATAATTTAAATTTTGATAAATTTTCAAGTTAGTTGCTTTCACATTTATTGATGATGTTATCAAATTTCTCAAAAGATTTGTTAGTTTTGATGAAATTTTGCCGGTCAGACTTAAATTGATTTCCATGATGAATTCAAGAACAATTTTGCCGGCCTTAACTATTAAATTTTGTTGGTTTAATTATTAACAATCTATAAGCTAGGACTCCGTGGATGGTGCAGGTTTTGATCCGAGGCCGACCATACCGAACTCAGATCCGATACAGCGTTTCTTCACATAGTTTTAATAGTCCTCACGATGAAGGAATAAATACCCAATGTTGTATCATGTTCATCAAATCGTAGCAAAGGACGAAAATCATGCTCGATGGCTTTTATGCTGTGCGGTCTGCCCCACATGCTCATTCTTCGAGGCACCATTTTGAGACAAGTTTACTGTTGCTTGATGATATAATCTTGAGGGTAGGGAAGATAGTTGATGGAACATATTCTATAGCAGACATTCTTCAACTGGTTAAGTCTTGGTACCTTAATTTTATTGTTGATTTGCCTCATGCTGACTTTATGTTTCCTTCTTTAATCAACCTCTATTGGAATCTACAAGCATTAGTTGTTAGCGGAATAAACAAGAATGCTATTGCAACACTTGAAATTTGAAAGTTACCGCAACTTAAGCAGGTCGAATTCAACAACTACTCCTCCCGGATTCTCCCAATAGCCATATGGAAGGGAAAGATGATTTTATTTTGGGGAACCTAAAAACACTCTCGAAAATAATTAATTTCAAATGTGGTGAAGAAGTTAAAAAAATCCCCAATGACAAGAAATTGTGATTAATTTATGATGATGTTGTGGAGGGATCTGAGGCGGCATCACATTATTGTCTCTACAATCTCGGATGCCTACATAAACTCGAAACTATTGCTTGCTCTTTTGATGAAAGTAATAGGCTGAGACAGAGTGATTTGTTGCGGAACTTGACCTTCCCACATTCGCTCAAGAAGTTGACTTTATGTGGCACTTTTCTCTATTGGGAGGACATGAGTGCAAAGATAGGTTCATTACCCCTTCAAGTGCTTAAATTGCAAAATCAATCCTTCATAGGACCAAAGTGGGAAACAATTGAAGGGCAATTCTGTGGCCTAAAGTACCTGCTAATTGAGAATTGTTAGGATCTGGAATGTTGGACAAGCAGAAAGCACCCACTTTCTGTGCCTTGAGCAATTTGTTCTTGGGAAATTAGAGAAGTTGAATGAGATCCCTTCAGGCATTGGAGAAATACCAACACTTCAATCGATTGAGTTGGACTTGCTGTAGCTATTCTACAATCATTTCTGCTAGAGATGATACTAGAGGAACAAGAGAAACTTGGGAACGAGGGCCTCCGAGTTAGAGTTAAAATTAACAGAAAAGATCCACTTCTGAAGAGCTTGAAAAGTCATAACTTCGTTTCTATCATTCTTACTCGTCATTATATTTGTGAAACTTCTAATTTACAGTAAATTAAATATGATTGAATATATCATATTCTATATTTAGAGGTTTACGGTTCCTTTCCTTTACACCACTATTTTTCATCATTAGCACCACTACCACTGATTTTAATATAGTGAAATCGAAATCCATGTTAATCACATTTTTCCGCCATATCTACCACCATTATCATGCCTATATTCTTTTTCAAATCGTTCATTATCTTCATTCACCTTTATAACAATATCTTCACCCCAATCTTCACTGCTATTGTCCTCTCCTCCATCATTGCCATTAAGTCTATATCTCATATTGTAGCCATTACTTTAACAACAACCTCCACTAACATCTCTACCTCCACCTTCGTTGCCTTATCTACATTGTCTCATATAGCAACTTCTACAACAAATCACTACCATGCTCGAACACCTTTTTTTTCAAAAAAAAAAGAAAAGAAAAAAAAAGAAAAGAAAAGAAAGAAAAGAAAGTATATTATCATTTATAAATTGTTATGTTTAACTTTTTATGATTACCTGTTAGTTCAAGTTTATACTAATTATGTAGCGTTCATTTTTGTTTATCCATACAAATTTTTGAATAAGTACTTCATATAATAAATGGGAAAAACTGCGTAGATTCTTTCTACTTATTTTTTTTTATAAAATTAATGTAGAATCTTTGAGATTATTATAATTCATTTTATTAATATTTTCTTTTGTAAAACTTGCTAACTTTCTCTTTATATAAGGTTACATCATATCCTGACCTTCTTTTTGTTTTATTATTTTTACTTCTCTTAATTTGTGGTATATGTATTTTTTCTCTTTATGAGACTTGCCCTATTTTTTTCTTTTCATAATTAATTCCAGTTACAATTTTTATATGTATTTTGTCAATTACATAGTTTTAACCTCTCTATTTTTATATTATCATTTATTCACCAAACAATGATATTATTTTATTTTATTTTTTTTCAATTCGAAGTAATTAGTTAAAGATAATTATAATTTTCTATTTATAAGTCATCTTTTATTGTCATTCACAAAGAATATATGTGGATAATTTTTAACTCTATTAATTACATATTTTAATTATTTAATTGCGCCTTGATATAATAATAATTTTTTGATAAATGGGAACCTAATACTATTAATTTTATATTGTCTCTAACTTTTGTATTTCCTCTCTTTTTATCAATATTATTCCACTATGAGTTCAAATAAAAGTCCAACTCTTTATTCATAGTTATGGTATTTATTTCATCCAGTGTTTAATTTAAAGTCAAAACTCTTATTTTTTAAATTACTAAAAAACCATTAATAAATATTATTTACTATCATTTATATAAGACTATTTTAGTCTTCACAAAAGAAGGAAAAAACGTAAAACGCTGATAATCATTCGCACTTTTATAAGATAGATAGATAGATAGATATATACATAGATAAGAATATGATTGGAAACTAAATGTTTAACTGGTAAGCCTTTCTCTATTTCAACATTTTTGGGTACCTAAGTTTCACTTCTAATCAAAGACTGTATTGTATAGCAGGCAGTTGGAGGTATCCCTTCCTCTTTTTTTGTGTGCAAATTGTTGTGTGTATGTTTGTTAGCGTGTCAATATGTATTTATTCATGTGGGTGTGAATGAGTTTGGTTGTTACTGTTGTTTAAGTGTTGGGCTGTGATTTTTTGTATTTAATCTTGCTTTCGCCATTTTTGTTGTTTTGAGTTAATATATCTTGTTTGGGGGCGTTTTTCTGTTGCAATGATGTCATTGATTTGCCCAACTTTACGGGTGAGTGCTACGGCTGAGTTTGTCGGTTGTCGAGGTTAAGATCTGTAGGCTAGAGATAATATTCTAAATGATGGTGACAATTGTCTTGTTAGGAGATTTGATGTAGATTTGAATGGTATGCAATTCATTGTTTGTCAGAACTTGCAATTTTCTAGTTATCTTAATTTCAGACTGAAAACTGTGAGTTCTTGATTTAGCCTAGACTTCAAGTGGCTTTAATTTGTCTCCCACCAGCCTCTAAAATGATTTAGCCCATGATTTCTATTTTTGTTCTGTTTGTAATAATATCTGACAGCAGCAAACTGAAATCAAGGTGCTCAAAATGATGTCCTCCTTATATTTGGAGAAAAGAGGATTAACTATTACAATTCAATGCAGGCATAAACATCCTATGTGGAGTTGGAATTCTTTCTAGTCTGTACTCTGTCAAAGGAGGTTGGCTTGGGCTTTTCATATTATTGATTTTTGCTCTACTTTCTTATTACACTAGAATCCTCTTACGGTCATGTTTGGACAGTAAACCTGGGCTTGAAACATACCTTGACATTGGTGAGGCTGCCTTTGGTACTATAGGTTGTGTTGCCATATCAGTACATGTCAAGTTCGTAACTAATTCACTTACTTTGGGTTTCAAGAAAATTCAAACGTTTTAATTGCTGACATTCTGTCTGTTTCATTTATTGATGCAGATAATTTTGTTCGTCGAGTTATACATAAGTGTATGTGGTTGCTGCAAGAAATGCTCTTAATTTGCCAATTTCTCTCTCTCTCTCTCTATCTCAAATTGTGGCATGATGTTGAATGAGGACTTAAAATTAAATGAGGAGTTAAGTTACACTTAGTGATTAGATTACTATGACTTGGGAATCTTAATTGCTGCTTTTCAAAGTGTTTGAGATATAATATATTAATTCATATGCAAATTTCTTAAATATACCAGAAGAATGTAGTTCTTAGTTTTGGTCAGATTCTAAAATTAGCTTTGGTGATATGTTTTTTTGTAAAGTTTGGTGCTTTTCAAATTAAGGAGCTGCATACTAAAATAATAGTTTATCTGTTCAGGTGTATTTGATACTAAAAGGCAATTATTATATACATGGCATTTGGCTTTATCATTTTCTATTGGTTTGATTTCATTCCCAATTGTCAATTACTGGTGAAAATAGAGAGCCTAATTAGCCAGGAGGAAGACAATGCAAGAGAACTGATGCTATCATGAAAGAAATGATTTTGGAATAGAATTTAGACAAGAAGCTATTTTCAGTTGCTGTTGATAATGCTACTGCTAATGATTCTATGATTAAGAAATTGAAAACTTAGCTTATTGACGAATCATTAATTGGGTTTGGTGGGGATTTGTTGCACGTTAGATGCAGTGCTCATATTTTAAATTTGGTGGGGACTAATTGTCGCTAGAGTTGCTTTTTTTTTTTAAGTTTATATATTTTATTTTTTGTTCTCCATTGCAATCTATTCACTACATCCATGGCAACAACAAACAACATGTGAAGATTAGCATAAGGGGTCGGGCCTGAAAAATTGGGTTATGAATTTTACCCAGTTCCACAGACCCACCGGGTTTGGACCGGGACCAGGTTGGGTTCGGGTCTAATGCTTTTTTTTTTGGGCATTAATTGGGTTTGGGCCTGGGTGGGTAAATACCCACCCATTGACAGGCCTATACCAAACAATAATTTTTGTACTTTCATTTTCTATTCAACGAAAATAAAAACATGGGAGATTTAGTTGATTTCACCGAGTTCTAGTTGCTTATAAGTTGCAACTGGGCAAGCTATTCATTCATCCTCCCCAACTTGAACTTGGAGGCCTTCATTCCCGAGCTCTTCCTGTTCCTCTAAAATTTGTTTAGTAGAAACGACAGCAGAATTACTACAATTAAACAAGTGAGTTGATTTCAACGTCGGTATTTCTCCAATATCCAAAGGAATCTCCTTCAACTTATGATCTAAATATCGAAGAGTAGGTGCCCAAGCTGTGGAAAATGGGTGCTCTCAGCAGACCAATATTCCAAATCGTCACAGGAATGAATCAGTAGATATCTTAGGCTATCGAATTCCTCTTCAACTGTTTCCCACTTTGGTCCTATGAAGGACTGACACTCCAATTTGAGCACCTGAAGAATGGGGAATGAACCTATCTTTGCACTCATGTCTTCCCAATTGAGATATGTGCCGTATAAAGTCAACTTCTTAAGCGAATTTGGGAAGGTAAGGTTCTGGAGCAAATCACTCTGACTTGGCCTATGGAAATCACTTAAATGACTCTCACCCTTGATTGAAGAAAATGAGCAACCAAGAGATTCGAGCTTATGGAGATGGCCAAGGTTGTAGAGACAATAATGCGATGCTACCTCAAATCCTTCCTCAAAATCCTCGTAAGTTATTTGCAATTTCTTGATATTGGGGATTCTCGTTACCACCTCTTCACTGCACTTGAAATTTACTATTTCAGACAGCGTTTGCAGATTTGTGATAACAAAGTAATCTTGCCCATCCATCTGGCCAATGGGAGGATCTGGGAGACACAAATGATCGAACTTGACATGCCTAAGTTGAGGAGTCTTCCAAAGTTCAAGTGTTATATCATTGCTCTGACCGTACACAAATTTGTGAACAATTGATGTTTGTAGATTCCAAAGGAAGTATATTGAAGAACAAAATATGGGATCCTGAATCAAATTACCATCAATATCAAGGAATTATTTGTAATGTATGTATTTTATTAAATTTGTTATAAAAAATAGCTTAAAATAAAGGTAGAATTATAAAATTAATAAATAAATAAGATATAAAAAGTTCAAAAAAAGATAAAAGATAAAAGAGATATGAAAATATATATACACACACACAAACTAATAAAGGATAAAGAATGAGAAAAGAAATAAACTATGAACACTTTAATAGTGGGAGAAGAGAGATCATAGAAAATATAAATAACAGCAGAAACACCAAAAGAGACCAAGTAGTTATTAGACCTCCTACACGCTTTATTAATAATATAGATATAAAACATATACGGGGAAAAGAAAGGGGGAAAAAAACAATGTGTTTCTCAAAAAATGAAAATATATAAATACAATGAATATTAATTTAAAGAAAAACTATCAAACAAGAAAATATATTCCTAATACATAAATGCAAATCTTATGTATGGTAAACTAGACAACAACAAATCTTAATCTAGATGGAAGTGACAGCAGACAACTCCCACGAAAGCGTGAGTTTCATACTCATTTTCATTTTGTCAAACCAGTTCATTTTCAAACCACATGAACTCCACTTGCTCAAAAGGTTCAACTTGAAAGTTTTGACTTGCCAAGCTCTTCAGACGTTGATGATCCTCTTCCCTGAAGAATCGAACTCTAACTTGTAGGCCTTCATTCCCAAATTCCTCTTGTTCCTCTAGTACTTGTTTTGCAGAAATGACAGCAGACTCACTACAATTAATCAAGTCAATTGTTTTCAACGTCGGTAGTTCTCCAATACCTGGAGGGATATCCATCAGTTTATTCAATCCTCGAAGAACAAGCTTCTCAAGGCGTGGAAAGTGGGTGCTTTCTGTCGTCCAGCATACTAGATCAGCACAATATTCAATTAGCAGGTATTTTAGCCTACGGAATTGCCCTTCAACTGTTTCCCACTTTGGTCCTATGCAGGACTCCCACTCAAGCTTCAGAACTTGAAGAAGGGGTAATGAACCTATTTTTGTATTCATGTCGTCCCAATAGAGAAAGCCACCACATAAAGTCAATTTCTTGAGCGAATGCGGGAAGGTAAGGTTCTGGAGCAAATCATTCCGACTCGGCTTCTTGTGTAAACTAAAGGTGCAACCAAGTGATTCAAGTTTAAGCAATCGACCAAGATTGTAGAGGCAATAATATGATGCCACCTCAAATCCCTCCTCAATATCCATATAAGATATAATCAATTTCTTGATATTTGGGATTCTCTTAATTAACCACTTCTTCACTACATTTGAATTTTTTTACTACAGAGAGTTTCTGTAGGTTCTTCAAAACAAAGTTATCTGGCTTGTCTTTGTGGCAACTTGGAGGATCTGGAAGATAGAGCTGGTCAAACTTTACATGCCTGAGTTGAGGCATCTTCCAAATTTCAGGTGGTGCAATAACACCATCACGACACCATCCACGAACAATTAGTGTTTGTAGATTCCAAAGGAGGTGGAATGAAGAAGGAAGTCTGCATTTTGGGTCCAATTCACTAATGACAGCCAGGTACCGCGAGTTGATTATCTAAAAAATTGCTTCTAAGCTATATTTTCTTTGGCCCTCAATATATAGATCTTTATCAACCATTTTTAATATCCTTAACAATCTAAATTTAGTCAATGGTTAGGGCTGTAAACGGAAAATCAAAAATTCGATTACCGTCCGCATCCGTATCCGTTTACGAGGTATATTATTCGCATCCGTTTAAAGCGGATATATCCTTATCCGATTATAGGTATCCGAGTAATAAGCGGATACGGATATGGTAATTAGATATCCGCTCCGTTTAATATCCGCTCCGATTGTATATCCATTGGATATATCCGTTTATTTATATCCGTTATCCGTATTCGATAAATTATATTAAATTATTATTATTATTATATCCTTATCTCTTCTTACTCTTTATATGATTTAATTAGATTATTTATTAATTTATATACATTATAATAATAAATAGAAAAATAGGAATGAATAATATGAATTATATTAATTGGATTAATGATAAAATATAAACAGATTTGGATGTTCGGATAAACGAATTCGGATATCCAATCAAATATTCAAATAAACGGATTCGGATATCTAAACAGATATTCGGATAATTGTTAGCGGATTTGGATATTCGAATATCCAAAAATTCATAATTATGTTATATTTTAAAAAATACTAAACGGATACGGATATATCCGAATTCGAAAAATATTCGCCGGATGCGGATTCGGATATAGATTGCAAATATCCGACGGATTCGGATACGGATACGGATACGGTAAAATTTAATCGGATACGGATACAGATACAACATATCCGCTCCGTTTAATATCCGTTTACAGCCCTATCAATGGTAAAGCTCGCTGGAAATAGCATATCAAAGAACGGGTAACCAGCTTAGATTTCAAGCTATGAAGATGTTCGTCCTTGGATGTGCCTTGATGAAAAGCGAATCAGCGTTCGGTATTTGTGCCTTTATACGAAATATTACTACCATATTGGCTTGTGACACAAAGAAACTTATCTTTTCGAGCTTCTCTTAAGCATAGGTCTCTCAAGAGATCATGGATGCTACAAAATTTTATTTTTCCGGAAGCTCCACGCTCATTAACCAAAATGAGATTCCTATTGATAAGATCCATTAAGTACTCCTCGGCAGCCTCTTCCAAGCTTTTGGCTCTATTTGGCTTAAGAAATCCTTCAGCAACTAACAATTCGATGAGTTGAGAGACACGAATTTTACTACCTTCAGGAAAAATTCCTATATACAGAAAACATGGTTTTAAATGAACAGGCAACTCGTTGTAACTCGTATATAATATTTTAAAGCATAGCTTATCTTCCTCTAAATTCACAACGGAATTTAAATTTTCAGCAATGTACTCCCAATAATCTCGTGTCTGGTTGGACTTCGCTAGGAGTCCTCCAATCACAACAATCGATAAAGGGAGTCCTTTGCAATTTTTTGCTATCTTCCTTCCAATTTCCTCCAATTCAAATGGGCATCCTTCTCCTCCAAACACATGTTTGCAAAGTAAGTCCCAACTTTTATCCTCATCTAGAAATTTCATCTTGAGGCCATGGGTGCCAACTAAATCCGAAGCCAATTTTGACAGCCTAGTGGTTATAATTATTCTACTCCCATTATTGTTATACGGGAAGAAAAACATTACCCTGTCCCACGCCTCTATACTCCACATGTTGTCCAATATAATCAAATACCTTTTACCACATAAACTTTTATATAACTTTTCTCCCAATTCCTCTTCACTTATTTGACTCAAACTTTCCCTACTCAATTGATTCCTTTGACAAAGAAGAATTTCTAATAGAATTTCCTGTATGTTATATTCTTGAGAAATTGTAGCCCAAGCACAAATGTCAAAGTGCCATTCTGTAAGTGCATTTGTATAAACAAGTCTAGCAAGTGTAGTCTTACCAATGCCGCCCATCCCAACAATTGGGATGATTTGGCGATCGGGTTTCTGTCCGGTGAGCTTATCCAAGACTTCATTTAAGAGCTCATCAAAACCCACAGTGATGTTCTTACAGATGCCGCCCATCCTAACAATTGGCATGATTTGGAAATCGGGTTGTTGTCCAGTGAGCTTATTCGAGACTTCATTTAAGAGCTCATCAAAACCCACCATGATGTTCTTCCCTGTGGACGGGGATCTCGACAAAGTAGTCATTGAATTGTTGTCACAATGATCTTGATATCCCATCTTGTCTTTAATCTCCATCACGTCTTTCTTGATGAAATCCATGTCTTGTATCGCTTTTTGTAGATCTTGAAACAAGTCGGTGGAAGTCTCCTGGCCATCATGAGTACTTGTGGATTGAGCAAGAATTTGATCCACCACATGAGATTCGATGATATCCTCTGCTTCATAAGCTGCATATGTTATGCGACTTGCATGCGTTCTCTGTCTTGGTTACCTCCATGGGAATTATAAGCTTCAAGAAAATCTTGCAAGAAAACTACCTTTTCGGTGAGAGATTCAACTTGTTCTTCGTCGAGAGAAATCGGAGGGCGAGGATGATTTTGTTGAGAAATGAAGGGTTTAATCTTGATTCTTGAGAAGTCAAAGAGCCATTCATAGTGGTGGCAAAGTGGTGGCAAAAACAGTCGGGAGTTACGAATGTTATTTTATATAATTAAGTTTTGTAACTTATGCAATTAGTATTTTAAGAGTTATGTTACTTATTAGGAGACTAGTATAAATAGTGGTCATGTTTATGCATTTTGTGTGGATTGTGTGTAGTGAGTGAGTGTGATTGAGTGAGTGAAAGAGTTAGGAGAGTAAAAGAGTGTTCTTTATAAAGTTTGAGAGTGAAATTAGAAGTGTTGATTGAGTAGAGAAAAATTAGAGTGTATTCTCCTCTCCACTTTTTCTCTCCTAAATTTGAGTACTTTTCTACACCACCCCCACCACGTTTCCGCAACAAAGTGGTATTAGAGCCACATTGAAAGCCACGTTGAGAGCCTTGTTGAGATGGCAACCACCGGAGTTTTCCCATTCCCAAAACTCACAAAAGAAAATTATGAAAGATGGAGTATCCAAATGAAAGCATTCCTTGGAGGCCAAGGTGTTTGGGATGCCGTCGAAGAGGAATACGAAGAGCCTGCGGATTTAGCAATTGCAAGTAGAGACGAAAATAAAAATGCAAAGGAAGCCAAGGTAAGAGATCAAAAAGCTCTCTCGTTCATCCAACTTGCGATGGATGATAATATTTTTGAGAAAATTGCACAAGCCAATACTGCAAAGAAAGCTTGGGACACTCTAGCCAATACCTTCAAAGGTATTGACAAAGTGAAGAAAGTAAGGTTACAAGCCTTACGAGGTGAATTTGAGTCATTTAAAATGAAGGAAAATGAGGCAGTTTTTGACTATATCTCAAGAGTACTTTCGGTTGTAAATCAACTAGAAAGCAATGGTGAAAAGAAAGATGATGCCCGAGTTATTGAGAAGGTACTTCGATCTCTCAATTCGAAGTTTTGATCATATCGTTGTTGCCATATAGGAGTCTAATGATGTGGATGAAATAAAAGTTGATGAGTTAGTAGGCAAATTACAAGTCTACGAAGAGAAAATGAAGAAAAGAGCCAAAGAGCCAATTGAACAAGCTCTCCAAGCCAAGATAAACCTCCACGAAAAGAAAGACGACGTCGACAGAAGCAATCGACGAGTGGCCGCTTATCTTATCACGGTCGTGGACGAGGTCGTGGCAGAGGACGAGATCCCTACATTACCAATCAAGACGAAGAGAAACAAGGTGAATCCACTCCGACACGAGGTGGATTTTGAGCTAGAGGATTTCAAACGCGGGGGCAAAATCGAAGAGACATTGAATGTTACAACTGTCATCGAAGAGGACACTATTCCTATGAGTGTGGAAGTGAATCCAGTGAGGAGAAAAAAACCTACCTTGCTGACGAAAAGAAAGTTGATGGTGATACCGCTCTCTTGTTGGCACACAACCAACAAGGTGATGGCGAAAAGAGCACTTGGTACCTTGACACGGGTGCTAGCAATCACATGTGTGGTCACAAACACATGTTTGTCGAAATGGATAATTCAGTGACAGGAAACATTTCCTTTGGAGATTCGTCAAAGATTTCTATTAAGGGACGAGGTAAAATTTTAATCCGATTGAAGAATGGAGATCACCAGTTCATTTCGAACGTGTACTATGTCCCTGGGATGAAGGCAAATATCTTGAGTGTAGGCCAACTTTTGGAAAAAGGGTACGATATACATATGAAAGACATGACCCTTTACCTACGAAATGAAAAAGGAGTGTTGTTAGCTCGCGTGCCTATGACAAGCAATAGGATGTTCTTGTTGAACATCAAGAACGAAGTGGCGAAATGCTTGAAGGCGTGTTTAGAAGATACATCGTGGTTATGGCATTTAAGGTTGGGACATCTCAATTTTGGAAGCTTTAAGTGGATGTCGAAGAGGATGGTGAAAGGACTTCCTTCCATTGACCACCCCGATCAATTATGCGAGGGTTGTCTTGTCGGAAAGCAACACCGTTACAGTTTTCCTAAGGAGTCGCAAACAAGAGCAAGGAAACCATTGGAGTTAGTTCACACCGATATATGTGGTTCTATCACTCCAAAGTCACTTGGTAAGAACAAATATTTCATTTTGTTCATTGATGATTATAGTAGGAAGGCATGGGTGTACTTCCTCCAGGAGAAATCAGAAGCATTTTCGGCCTTTAGAAGATTCAAGGCACTTGTCAAAAAGCAAAGTGGCTACCAAATAAAGTCACTTCGATCCGATCGAGGTGGAGAGTTCACCTCACGAGAGTTCAAAGCATATTGTGACGAAGAGGGTATTCAACGCCACATGACGAATCCATACTCCCCGCAGCAGAATGGAGTGGCGGAGAGAAAGAACCGGTCCATTTTGAACATGGCCCGATGCATGTTGAAGAGCAAGAACTTGCCTAAAGAGTTGTGGGCAGAAGCTGTAGAGTGTGTTGTATACCTGTCGAATAGGAGTTCGACGAGGAGCTTGTGGAATCAAACACCACAAGAGGCATGGAGCGGATACAAGCCGAATATATCCCATTTGAAGGTTTTTGGAAGCATTGCCCATATGCATGTTCCAGATCAACAAAGGAGTAAGCTGGATGACAAGAGTAAGAGGTATATTTTTATTGGGTATGATCAAAACTCTAAATGTTACAAGTTGTATGAGCCAACTAACAACAAGGTCAAAGTGAGCCGTGATGTTCACTTCGACGAGAAGAGCTCATTGGATTGGAGCTTGAAACAAAAAGAACAATACAACTTTTATCCATTCGAAGAGGAACCGAGTCAAAATGAAAAGGAAGACGAAGAGGAGGAGCCAGTCACTCCGACTGGACAATCAACATCAAATTCCATTTCGACAGAGGCAGAATCCAGCAGTCAGCCTAGAAGGAAGAGATCGCTTGCTGAAATATATGCTGAATTGAATCAAAACAATACATTATTTTGTCTCTTTGTAGAGACGGAGCCAATTGATTTCGAAGAAGCAGCGAAAAGCCCCAAATGGAGGATGGCCATGAATGAGGAGATTGATTTCATAAAACTAAATGACACTTGGGAAGTTACCTCTCTACCAGCAGGATATAAGCCCATCGGAGTGAAATGGGTTTACAAAATCAAAAGAAATTCAAAAGGCGAAGTGGACCGCTACAAGGCGAGGCTCGTAGTAAAAGGCTACAAGCAAAGAGCTGGAATTGACTATGACGAAGTCTTTGCCCCAATTGCAAGGTTGGAAACTATAAGGCTTCTCATTTCGTTAGCAGCTCAAAACAAGTTGAAGATTTATCAAATGGATGTAAAGTCCACTTTCCTGAATGGTTACCTTGACGAAGAGGTTTACATTGAACAACCGGAGGGTTACACTGTTCGAAGTCAAGAAGACAAGGTGTTGAAGTTGAAGAAAGCCTTATACGGGCTAAAGCAAGCACCGAGAGCATGAAACACTCGGATAGACAAATATTTTCAAGAGAAAGGATTTAAGAAATGCCCCCATGAACATGCTTTCTATGTCAAGATGGAAAATGGTAACATCTTAATAGTTTGCTTGTATGTCGATGACCTCATATTTACAGGTAACGATGTGAAAATGATGGATGAGTTCAAGAAGGATATGTCCAAGGCGTTCGAGATGACAGACCTTGGAGTGATGTCATACTACCTTGGAATCGAAGTGAAACAAGGCGATGCTGGAATTTTCATTTCGCAAGAAGGTTATGCCAAAGAAGTGCTAAAGAAATTCCAGATGGAGGATTGCAAGTCAATTAACACCCCAATCGAAGTGGGAGAGAAGTTGTCAAGTCACCTCGGTGGAGATCGAGTTGATCCCACCTTGTTCAAAAGCTTGGTTGGAAGTTTGAGGTACTTGACGTGCACAAGACCAGATATCCTTTATACTGTCGGAATGGTTAGTCGGTACATGGAGAACCCGACAACCTATCATTTCAATGTAGCGAAAAGAATACTTCGCTATATCAAAGGTACAATGAGTTATGGTCTATTCTATCTTGCCACTAATGACATGAAATTGGTTGGATACAGCGATAGTGATTGGGCAGGAGATGTTGATGATCGTAAAAGCACCACAGGATTTGTGTTTTTCTATGGAAAAACTGCTTTTACTTGGAGTTCGAAGAAGCAGCCAATAGTGACTTTGTCAACATGTGAAGCTGAGTATGTGGCTGCAACATCAACAGTTTGCATGCAATATGGCTAAGGAGTTTGCTCAACGAGCTCAATGTCAAACAAGGTGATTCGACAGAGATTTATGTCGATAACAAGTCGGCAATTGCTCTAGCAAAGAACCCAGTGTACCATAATCGAAGTAAACATATTGACACCCGATTCCATTTCATCCGGGAGAGCATTGCCAAGAAAGATGTGCAAGTAAAGTATGTCAAAACCGAAGATCAAGTTGCTGATATCTTTACGAAGCCACTCAAACGAGAAGTGTTCGAGAAGTTGAGGAGTTGTCTCGGAATGAAAGAATCAAGCTTAGGGGGGCGTGTTGAGAAATGAAGGGTTTAATCTTGATTCTTGAGAAGTCAAAGAGCCATTCATAGTGGTGGCAAAGTGGTGGCAAAAACGGTCGTGAGTTACGAATGTTATTTTATATAATTAAGTTTTGTAACTTATGCAATTAGTATTTTAAGAGTTATGTTACTTATTAGGAGACTAGTATAAATAGTGGTCATGTTTATGCATTTTGTGTGGAGTGTGTGTAATGAGTGAGTGTGATTGAGTGAGTGAAAGAGTTAGGAGAGTAAAAGAGTTGTAAAAGTGTTTTGAGTAAAGTTTGAGTGAAATAGAAGTGTTGATTGAGTAGAGAAAAATTAGAGTGTGTTCTCCTCTCCACTTTCCCTCTTCTAAATTTGAGTACTTTTCTACACCACCCCCACCACGTTTCCGCAACAAATTTTGGATCTGATCTATAATATGAATAAGAGAAACCAGAGATGCGTAAGCTGCCATCTCCTCTTAACTTTCTGAAAAGCAAAACAATATTAGGGAAGGGTTGTGCAGATGAAAATGAAAAAGCAAATTATGGTTTCTCAGCTATTGGCTATGTAGATTTGCAAGAAAACCGAAATTTATGCCGACAGTTGTCACTCTCTGTGGACTGAGAAAGTATTTAGTTAATTGCTACATTATCTGATGCTTTGGTAAAGATGATCCCAGGATTAAAAAATTTCAGATTCCTGGAAAAACTGCAATAGATATATTAGCTAGTTGTTTTGGCCATTTAACTAACGGCTAGAAATTCGTTGCTCAAGCAAACGTTATGCTTGTGAGACTGCACCGACAGACGGTCAAATTAATAACGGTCTTTTAGTCTCTAGATCTTTATACAGTCATTCTGAACCTAAAAAAAAAATTAAGAGTTCTCATTCAGTATTTTCACAATATATATATATATATATCGATGCTGATTGTTGAAAATATTGTATGATCAGCTTGTTAATTGCATTTTCAAGTCGACCCGACCAAGTAGAATGGCATCCCAAGTAACATAGTAACTTTGGGGTAAATTGGACTATTTGTTTTATCAGGATTCATATCAAAGTTTCTTTTTCACAGTGTGACACATTATGTGTATTCAGAAAATATTAGATAAGTTAGCAAAACCATTATTGGCCCTAAATCCTTTATTAGCTTTTCAAATTCGGTTCAATAAATTAAGAAATAATGAAATTTATTAGGAAAAAAATTAAAAAAAAAATGGTAAGTACTTTGTGTGATGAGAAAAAAAATTGTACAAGAAAGAAAACATTAAAATTCTCAGGAAAAAAAAATGTCGAATTTTATAATGAATTACATAACAAATGGTTAATGAGAAATAATTCAAAACATCATCGACTTGACCTACGCTTTGCAGATGTGAATCCATGTACGGAGGTACTGTATTAGCTGAAACATATACATACCGCAAAAAATTAGAAAAAATCGTATCTGTTGACCTTTTTGGTCGCAAAAATGATTTTGATGACAACAAATATATCCTCGACAGGTATCATACTTATTAGGTTGCTTTTCCAAAAAACATGATCATTCATTTTTTTAAAAAATTAGAAAAAGCGTATCTATCATACGCAAATGACACGAGTGAAGTTTGCAAAATTTCTAGCTGGAATGAATCCTAAAAACAGAAATACAAGCTGAATATATGTTCATTTTCATGCTGTAAAACTTTAGTTTTTTTTATCAGAAGCAAAACTTAGGTGCCCGAAAAGGTTAAAAGAGAGAAAGGCGCACTAAATAATCTTAACTTAAAAGAGCTGTCACTCTGTATTTGCACTTTAATGTTAACTTAGAAAAAATCAGAGTAGTTATTTTTACTAGAACAAAGCATAATATTATTCAACTCACTTGACACAATGTATTTACATTATTGATACAACTTTAATGCTTGAATAAAGTACAATCTCCTAAGATTTAAACAAGAAGAAGAAGAAGTAATTGAGGTTTTGCAGCCCAAAGCTGAAATAGGGAATCAAAAAATTGTAATTTCTATTTTCCTAAAAAAGTTCTTACTTAGAATTTTAGAATATATAGAAAGCGATTGTCTTAGCTCGATATGAATGCACATTCAACAGGTTTTAAATGTATAACTTCACTAAATATATTAATCTCAAACATGTGCCAACGTAACGTGTGATATTTTTTCTTAAAATTGAAAGATACTTGCTCTAAGTAGCATACAATTTCTTTTCTTAAGAAAAATAAAAATTTCTATAAAATATAAAAAAAAGTAATTATATCATTTAAAGGGGGATGCACATAAAATTTTGTTTAGCATGAAATTGAAGGGGGGTGGCCGCATCCTCCAGCCCTGCTTAGCTTCGCTGCTAATCTCAGCATCTCAATAATCAAAATTTGACAGAACATCCAAATACTTGTCTATTTCATTCCACACAAAAATCTATCTTATTATAAAAGTGCGAATAACTTATAAGTGTTTTACGTTTCTTCCTTTTTTTGCTAAGACTAAAATAACCTTATATGAGTGATAGTAAATAATATTTATTCATGGTCTTTTAGTAATTTAAAAATAAAAATTAAGAGTTAAATTTCAAATTGAACATTAGATGAAATAAATACTATAACTATAAATAAAGAGTTGGACTTTTAATTAGACATTATAGTATTCAATTGTTGGAATGGAAGGCATAGGTAAGACTACTTTGGCCAGAACTATTTTTGATTATGACCTTATAATGTATCACTTTTATTGTTGTGCTTAGGTAGTCATATCTCAAGATTATGATTTGCGAAAAGTTCTTCTAGATATTGGAAATTCTCTGAAAATAATCAATGAGGAATTAAGTAGAAAGGGAAAGGAGGCATTAGCAGAACATATATGCAAACATTTGAAAGGAACGAGGTATCTCATCATAATAGATGGTATTTGGGATACTAAAGTTTGAGATGATATAAAGAGGATGCTTCCAGATACTAAAGCAAATTTTGAGAAACATTATTTTTTTTTAATTAAACATAATATAGGAGTAATGCGTGCAATTTGTCCAATCTAAAATAATATACTTCTACAACAACCCATGACTTGCGTTGCGTACACAACCACAACTAAAAGAGGGGCAATATTACAAAAGTCACGCCTAAAAATAATACACCAATGGGGTTGCCTATGACAAAACCTTTGTCCAACAATAAAAGCCATTCATTTTGTTGTCAACATAAGATTAAATTATACTTATTACCTGTTCTCTTGAGTCACCCAAAGTCTTCGCTCTTTCTTTCTTCATCTGCAGTCTCCTTTCTCATTCATGCTTCAATAAGAGATGCTAATGCAGATCCCCATCTTGTACGGTAAATTTCTCTTCCATCTTTTTCTCATTGCAAATAAACGGGTGACTGATGCAAATTTGAAGTTGTGAAGATATTCCTCCTTAGATGTACTCCAGTGAATAGTAATACGACGTTGAATATTTATGCCTTCACCATGTGGAATATTAAGACTAGGTTGGCCTATGACAGTGTGGAACTTCTCTTTTCGAGCTTCTCTTAAACATAGGTCTCTTATGAGGTCATGGATGTTACAAAATTTTATTTTTCTAGAAGCCCCAAGCTCACTAACCAAAATGAGATTCCTATCAATAAGATCCATTAAGTACTCCTTAGCACTTTCTTCCAAACTTTCGGTTTTGATTGGTTTTAGAAATCCTTTAGCAACCCATTGTTTGTTGAACTCGTTGACATGAATTCTACTGCCTTCAGGAAAAGTTCCCATGTGGAGAAAACAAGGTTTTAGATGAACGAGTAACTGCTCATAGCTTGTTTGCAATAGTTTCAAGTACCGCTGATTTTCTTCTAAATTCACAATTGAATTTAGATTTTCTACAATGTATTCCCAATACTCTTGTGTCTGTTTTTAATTTGCTAAGAGTCCTCTAATCACAACAATCGACAAAGGAAGCCCTTTACAATTTTTGGCAATCTTCCTTCCAATTTCCACCAATTCAGAGGAGCAACTTTCTCCTCCAAACACAAGTTTGCAAAATAAGTCCCAACTTTCATCTTCATCTAGAAATTTCATCTCAAGGCCATAGGCACCAACTAAATCCAAAGCCAGTTTTGATAGCCTAGTGGTTATAACACTACAAGAAAACACGATTTTTTTGGTGAAATTTTCGGCAGAAAAAATAAATTTCGACGGATTTTCAGCGGGTTCAGTCTGCCGAAAAAACCTTCGTTTGTAGTGATTTTTCGGCGGATTTTCGGCGGAAATAATTAAATATTTTTTTAAAAAAAATTAATATTTTCGACGAAATTTTCGTCCAAATTATTATTTATTTATTAATTTTTTTAATTAAATATATTTTCGGCAGAATTTTCAGCCGAAATTTATTTTATATTTTTGAAAATAAAATTTCAATTGTCCGAGACCTCGCCCAAGCTCGAACACGGGACCTCGCCCAGCTCGCGCGCGCGTGCATACACGCGCCCGAAATTGTCCCAACTTTTGGAGCCGCTCGGAGTCAAACCTTCGACCTCTCGGTTGGCAAACAACTCTCTTACCGTTGTGCTATCTTCACTTTTTTGTCATAATTCATTACATTATATATTTATATCATACAACAATTCAAATAAAAATAAATAAAAATAATTAATAATAATAATAATAATACGTTTTTTATTTGTTGAAAATTTTAATATTTTATAATTTTTAAAAAATTTATATATATATATATATAATACATAATATTATACACATATATATAGCATACAAAATTCATTTTAAATTCAAATAAATTCTAATAATAATAATAATTCAAATAAAAATCAAAAATTTAAATTTGAAGGGTTTATTTTTTAAATTCAAAAATCCAAAAATTTTATTTTTTTTTATTTTTTATTTAAAAAATATTATTATTTTTTATTTAAAAAAATATTATTTTATTATTTTTTTTATTTTTTAAATTTTTCGGCAGATTTTTCCTCCAAAAATCCGCCGAAAAATTCAAAAAAATTATTTTTTAATTATTTTTAATTTAAAAAATATTATTTTTTATTTATTTTTAATTTTTTAATATTTTCGGCAGAATTTTCAGCCGAAAATCGGCCGAAAAATTCAAAAATTTTATTTTTTAATTATTTTTTATTTAAAAATTATTATTATTTTTTTTTTTATTTTCTGCCGAAATTCCGCCTAAAATTCGGCCGAAAATGGAGCGTTTTCTTGTAGTGTAATTAGGGATAATTGCAATTTTTGTCCTCTAGGTTTAGTCTATTTTCAATTTTGCCCTCTTCGTTTCAAATTTTTCAATTTTGTCTTCTTCGATTATCAATGTTTTGATTGTTGTTCGATTTTGGACATAACTTCTCGCCGGTGATGACGTGGCAATTTTTTAGCTGCAAATTGCGATTTTTCCGGTCATCACCATAAATGGCTAGAAAATCGTCACGTCATCACCGGCGAGAAGTTATGCCCAAAATCAGATAACAATCGAAATATTTATAATCGGAGAGGACAAAATTGAAAAAAATTATAAACCGAGAGGGCAAAATTGATAAAATTGAAATGGAGAGGGCAAAATCAAAAACACCCTAAATGTAGAGGACAAAAAAAACATTTATCCCTTATAATTATTCTACTTCCATTACTGTTACATAGGAAGAAAAACTTTACCTTGTCCATGCCTCGATACTCCACATATCATCCAAAATAATCATATACCTTTTACCACATAAGCTTTTATATAACTTTTCTCCTAATTCCTCTTCACTCATTTCACTCAAACTTTTCCTAGTCCATTGATTTTTCTGACAAAGAAGAACTTCTAATAGAATTTCCCATACATTATATTCTTGAGGAATCGTAGCCCAAGCACAAACATCAAAGTGGTACTTTATAAGTGGATTTATATAAATATTTCTAGGAAGTGTAGTCTTACCAATGCCGCCCATCCCAACAATTGGAATGGTTTGGCGACTAGACTGTTGTCCAATGAGCTTATCCATGATTTCGTATAAGAGATCGTCAAAGCCCAACATGATGTTCCGCCCTGTGGAGCAAGATCTTGACCAAGCAACATGTGTTGACCTATTGTGACGATGATCTTGGAGTCCCGTCTTGTCTTTAATCTCCATCACCTCTTTCTTGATAAAATCCAAATCTTGTATCGCTTTCTGTAGACCTTGATACAAGTCAGTGGCAGTGATCATTTCCCCGCCATTATGAGAGCTTGTGGATTGAGCAAGAGTTTGATTGACTACACGAGACTTGATTATATCTGCTACTGCATAGTCTGCATCCGCGATGCGACGGTGCAAACCGTCTACTTCTTTGCAGCCACTGTAGGGATTATAAGTTTCAAGAAAATCTTGCAAGAAAACAACCTTTTCAATTAGAGATTGAGCCTGTTCTTTGTCGAGAGTAATCAGAGGGCGAGGATGATTTCGGATTTTCTCAATGATATGCATTAGAGAAACAAGAGCTGCATAAGCTGCCATACCTCTAGCCTCTTTAAGTTTTAGAAAAAGTGAAGCAATATTATGGAAGTAGTGCAGGTTAAAATGAAATGGCAACTATGATGTAGTAGAGGGATATGCAAGAAAACATATGTTTTGGCTATTTGTTTTTAGTACTTTAATTGGTGAAAATGAAAATTTAACCATTTGTTTTGGCAGGACCCGGACCAAAGTTTATGCCGGCAATTGGTCACTTGATGTGATATTTAATTGATGGCGACATAAATAATTAATTTGATGCTTTTGTAGGGATTATACTAGGAATAGAAATTCAAATTCTCGGACAAGTTCAATAGACAAATTAGCCTTCCCTACGTCTAAGTCGGATAATTTTGCGACCGTAGCATATGTCAATCCGAATTCCATCTGAGTTTCATCGGAATTTTAATATATCAGATTACTTAAAATATTTGATAAATTAGATTCAATTATAAATATTTATAATCTCAAATGAGTGGCTCGGGTGTGGAGTGAAATAATATGATCTATTAAAGATACCAATTCGAATTTTAACAATACATTTTATTGAATTAATAACATAATGTATATAATATCAATAAAGACATAAATATAAAGTGATATATATGTCATTATAATTAATAATATACTATTTTTTAGTAAAATAATGTTTAATTTTCACATATATCTAAAATATTTTTATACTTTATTTAATTTTGTTTTTAACATAAGGAATGATTTTTTTTTGTTAGTTACTTTATTCTAAAACTTCAATGTTCTCAAGTTGTTATCGGATCATTTTTTTTTATCGCATTCAAACTTACTAACAATCAATATAAATCCTATCGGATTCACATTGCATTCAGATATTCAGAAAGTTAATCAAGTTCGAATTTGAATACCCATCTGTATTATATTTATGTATTCTCTAGTAATTATACGTGCTTACTATAATTCTTGTTGTTCCAATTATACATAACTCCCTTAATTTATCTCGGCTTCATTTGATTATGGGGATTGGATTCAACTCCCAAAAATATATTTTATGGTATTGGACCATATTTTTGGAGGTAGACTCTCAATTTGATTTGTCACTTTATATAACTTTTAGGTATATATTATGAACTAATCCACAAATTTGATTCATAATATTAGATTGTATTGAATTAAAATATTCCATTTACCCTTCATTTTAAAATTAGAAAGAAAGGTAGACCACAAGAATAAATATCATGAAAGATAGAAAAATAAATCTATAATTAATATCTTCTAACAACTAAATTCAACTCCCATAATAACACATCCCCCCATGAGATTGAATATTGTTCAAAACCATGACTTAGTAGATGTTTTCATGGATTGTGGGATTTCATTACATGATAATATAACGAATCAAATGTAGTTCATTCAATAGATTAAAATGTATATTATAAGATAATATAATGAATCAAATGAAACCCTTCAGTTTGTATCATGTGCTTTACATGGAGTTCTTATAGTTTGTTTAGAGAACAAAATAATTTTCCCCAAGTCGGATCCATATATCATGTAAATAAATAAAACAACTAAATTTTAGTACACGAAATAAAAATATAAAAAAAAATTGTTCCATTAAAGTATCTAACAAATTTTTACATACAAATACCCCTCAAGTAAGCTCATCCTCCACCCTAGTCTCCATATATTATTAAATCCACATAAAAAACCCAAAATAAAATCAACTTTTTTTTTTTTTTAAGTTATAACAATCCAAAACCCATGTCACAGTCTTGTCCATCTATGGTCCCACACGATCCCAAAAAAAAAAACACTAAAATAAAATAAATAAATAAAATACTAAATATGACTTGGGCCGGGTCCTGGGCCTAGAGTCTCTTATAATAAAGTCTAAAATCTTCTTATTTATTTTTGTACATATTTCTCAAATCAATCTACTATTTTCACGACCCACTTTACTCAAATTATCATATGGATAAACACAGTCATTCCATTAAGGAAAGGCAACCAAAAGGAAAAGTAAAACATTAACACAAGCACATTGTGTGATGAAAAACTGTACAATTGATGAAATTTCAAAAAGAAAATAGTAAACTAGGAATCAGTAACAATTTCTTGAATATTTCAAAAACTACCAACTGTACATGCATTCCAGTCAAATCCCAAGATTGCAATACCATTCTTCTTCTTCTTCCCTTCTTGCGACGCGAGGCTCGTTTTCACAAAATTCCTATGATGTATGAAAAATTACAAACACCAACCCCCCCCCCCCTCCCTGTATTTAGTTCCATGTTACAAAATACACCTAACTGCAGGTGGGATGTGTAATGATAGACCAAACATCAGGCGGTTGTTTGTAATTTTGTAACCTTTCTATTTATGATCATCCATTCTCTTTTCAACCTCCAAAAACTTCAACAATCCATATACATACGTCTTCATCATTTCCACATATCACCATGTTCTTGGCTCTGCAATATCAAGGACTCATTTGTTCCTCAGAACCCGACTTCCTCGAGCTGCCGAGATGCTGGCTCACCTGTCTGGCATAGACAACAACTGCTTTAGCCCATTTCTTGATCCCATCTTTCAACTTCTGTGAATCCATGTGTTTAAGAGACTTCACGCCGGGATCGATCGATATCTCCACGAAAGGCCAGCACCCATTCGGACGCCTTCTTTTCATCGACCCATATTCACCATTTGTGCTCCCATTGTTGCGTTTTAGATCGTCTTCACTGTAAGCGAAAGATTTGTCTGGAGAGAGAGTCTCCATTTCGATGAGACAGTTAGATGGTTTGGCTTTCTGAATAATGTTTGTTGATGTATTTATACTTGGGGGGAGGGGGTTTGTTGAGAGAAGAATCTTGGGTTCGTGCTTGTTAATGCGTGCTGGTAAAGGGTTACCTCATTTGACCACGAAACCTTTTCCGGGTTATTCAAACTGTGATTACAATGAGTTGTTCAAGGGCGTGTTTGGTTATGTCTCTATTTGACACTTTTTCTATACTAATTCAATTATAAAATTATTAATTCTCTCAACTATTCAAACTTGATAAATAGTAGGTGTTCAAAAAGTAACTTCCAAACAATCAAAAGATATGTGATCAAAATGTCTTCCAATGCAAAAAGGCACCGCAAATAAGAATATTATTCTTTTCATACTTATAAATCAATATCTTCAGTTATATAACTATTTTTATTCCCTTGTAAAGCACATTTATACATTTTTTTGAGTTTGGAAAAAAAATAACACTGGGATTAAATGGCTGAAAACCGGAACCAAACACAATCACATCCTAAGTCATTGCCAAATCCATAACCTTAATTTTGACTTAAGCTGCCAATCGTTTCATAGAATGTTCTGCGAAGGAACCATTATGACTTTTATTTGTCTTTTAGATGCATTAAATAAATAAATAAATAAATAAAGCATGTTGAGGGTCTTGGACAATATGTCACTATCTACACTAGGCTTTTTATTTATTTAATTATTCATTCATTTATTCATCATTCACATTTTAATTTTTTTTGTGCAAGGAAAGTATTTCCGACACGCTGGTATTGCTTGTTCCCCAAGAACTAGCCCAATTTAACATTTCTGGCTGCTAGATGATTATATTTGCACGGTTCGTTTGATTGTATGGATTGAGATTTCTACCTCAATATACCGTTTGGCATACAATGCCGACTCATGCTCGTTAAATACGTCCTACAAACTCGTTTGCTACCAGAGAACGTAGAAGCTATAGCGACCGAATTGGGCTTAAATCTCTAGGAACTTCGGCTAAAAAAAACAGTTCAAATCTCTAGGAACTTCGGCTAAAAAAAACAGTTCAAATCTCTAGGAACTTCGGCTAAAAAATACAGTTCGTGGCAATTAAATTCCTTCAACTAAGTCATTGGATTTCAGGAACAACGCTTTAGATTTCAGTAAGAGTAGTATCATCAAACATTCAACATTAAAAGCACCAAAACTGTCAAATTAATCTGCACCATCGGACTCAATACAAAACAAGAATCCATAACGATAAAATAGCAGTAAAAAATGTCTATTTGGGGTCCAAAAATAAGGTACCATTACAATCTCAACTAACAAGAAAATTGGTGAAACATATAGCTGCAAAAACTTCGGTACTCTATTGGGAATATAAGTGCACGTGGACAGACATGAAATAGCAACTCAAGGTAATCAGTCTGCTACTTCACATTTCTATCCGAGACTAGGCCACCTTTAGGCTTGCCTGTTCCTCTTTTTAACACCAGACTTGGCAACCTTCAAGCTTCTGTTCACAACACTCAATCTTGCAAGGGCTGCTTTCTTCAGATCAGGCCTGTAGTGGTTATCAGCCACCTGCAATCAAGAAGGCGAGGTTAATAGGCTGAAACGAAACAGTTATCATCCAGGAATGAGGACTAATGATGAAACAAAAAACAGTGTACTGTCTACTGCAATGAACGAATAAGACAATGCTTAATAGATTTTTTACTTCAACATCATCAGATGAAGAGTGTGTGCATCCAGAAAAACTACAACATATCTGAATCAAGAGTCGGGTGCACTTCAGAAAAGAGGACTCATCAACAGGGTTTATGTTTATGATGTGTAAAAAATACAAATTTCAAGAAAAATTTGTTAAGAATGAAAAGCTGTGTACCAAGTAGAATGATTTGCGACAGCAACACAACTTCATTCATTACTTGTTTATATTGCTTCCAAACATTAATAGAACAGTGAACTATTTCCCAACATCAACACAGCAAGAAATGCAGATGAATAACGATACACACTAGCAACAGAAAATAGCATCGCACCTGGTTCAACACAGCCTTGGCCATGCCGCTGAATTCTTTCTTCATGAGAGACTTGTTAAGCAAACTGGAGGGCTTGTTCTGTTTCTTGGTCTTTGTTGTTGCAAGCAGCACTCCCTGATCCTTGCCAGGTTGAATGGTAACAGTTTTCTTGTTCGCCAATCCTATTGATTAACAATCCATCGAAAGATTTGACTTAGAGATGCCATACAGTGGAATTCAGTTTAACGCACCAAAAATTTGACTATTCATCCAAACATCAGATGAATTCCCACTTTGTTGATAATGCTGTAAGTTAAAACACCCTTGAAACACAAATTAAGCACCCAATGAGCGCCAAAAGGTAGCATGCATATTACCAGGAAAAATCATACAGCTTTACAGAGATGATATTGAATAAAACATTGAGAATGCACTTACGATCTTTCTTGCTATAGATGCCATCCACAACATAATTAAATGAATGAAATAAAACTACCATGACACTTAAGACAAATCAAGAACACAAAGATAATACCAGTTAGAAAGAAAGTTTCATCACTTGACAATCCAGTTAAAAAATAATCCCACTAGAGTCAAATAAATTGTTAACTTTACGGCATTGCGAAATTCCTTTTCCTCTATTTTTCGCAAAACAAAAAAAAATTCAAACAACGAACAAAATAAAAAACAATTTCAGCTGCACAAACCACAAACCGAACCCAAATTAATCCAACACTCGTATATCATAGAAAAACTAAACAAGTCTTAATTCAAATCCGAATTCAATTTCTCAAATAGATAGACAAATAAACGGCCAGAAACATGAAACAAATTAAGCAAAAAACACAGAGAATGAAGAATCAGAGACGAACCAGTGTGCTTGTAGGAGTGCAAGTTGTAGAGATTGTTAGGCTCCTTGCTGAACTTTACGCTGGCGGTCCCATTTCCAAACTCCTTCACCAAAAACGAATTGTTCTTCTTCACAATCTCCCATATCAGCTGCCCTGGAACCGTCGCCATTTCTAACACGAACAAAGCCTATATCACGCCCAAAAATCAACGCAAAATTGTAGCAACAGATCATATTGTGTGAGTGTACATATGCAATTTACAAGTTCTTGACAGTGAAATTTACCTTAGAGAGAGAGAAAGTAGAGATTAGGGTTTTGCTACGAGACGGCCTGCCGAGTGGAGTTAGCCTGCAAAGTGGAAGCTGTGAAATATATGCGGTTGATATAAAACCCTAGCGAATTGAAATGACGAAACCGCCCCTTCATATTTTCTTTTGACCCCCGTCAGGAAATTGGACCTCGTCCCCTCTTAATAGAATAATTATAAATTTCTCCTATTGGAAAATGAAAATTGCAATCACATCCCTCTTTTCTTAGGGGGTGTTTGCAAAAAATTTTGCTTTTGGAGAAATTAAAATTGTAGAGAAAGTGGAAATATAAAAATAAAAATTGAGTAGTAAAAGTAGATAATATTTGAAAAAAAAAGTGAAAATAGAAAGAAAAGTTGAGAAGTGTTTCACTGTGAGATAATCAACTTGTAAATAATTACAAAAATACTAAGAAACTTGTAAAAGTTGATTTATAACTGTTTCCAACATCTAACTTTTTTGGCTAAAAAAAAGTAGAATTTAGGGGGTGTTTGCAATTGCTTAAAAAGAGCATTTTGCTGCTTTTAGTTTTAAAAAAGTTATTTTTAATGTTTGGTTACACAACTTCTGCTTAAATTAAGTTGAAAAAAAAAAGGCAGAAGATGATAAGTTGGGAGAGAGCTGCTTTTATCTGTTTAAAAGTGCTTCTTTGTATTTTCGTAAATAAATTGAATTTTTTGAACTGTTAATTACCAACTTTTGACTGTTTTTTATTTTTATTTTCAAACACTTCACACTTTTACTATCAACTTTTAACTGATTCTGACTTTTATTTTCAAACACTACCAACTTTTACTACTTAACTTTTTTCACAACTCCAACTTATCCAAAAGTAAAAACAATGCCAAACATCCTCTTAGTCTACCAAACAAAACTCCATTGCTTAAAAAGAGCAAAAATTACAAAAAATATTTTTTTAAACTATTGCAAGCATGGCCTTAATGGTCATTAGTCAATAATTGGATGTTACAAAATGTTAAATCCCCTTACATAAATTCCTCAAAAATTTATTTATTGCACCAACATTCCCTGTTAATTTACAAAATTACCAACTTCTTGAAAGTTTTTTAATTACATATGGAGCTATTACTTTACCTGCATGCTATTTAGTAAAACCAACATCGCCCTTTTTATCTTAAAATTTTACTATTATTAACTAATTAATTAATTGATTTTTAGTTTGTTAAGGTATGTTGAAGCTATTTTGCACTCAATGCTTTTACCCTAATGTATTTGCATCGCATCTATCTACTACAATTTTAACACAAAATCATTTTCGATTCTCAATTTTAGTTTTGGATATCATCCATTTTCACCTCGTTGATGTATGATCCTTGATTGATTTGTATTTATAAGATATGTATATTTTTTAGAATTTATGAAATAAGATTCATAGAATAATAACGTATCATTCACAAAAAGCATCATGACAAAGAGGTCTTGGATTGAAGTCTCAATAATCTCAAACACTAATCAACTAACATAATAATCTTTTTTGCTTTTTTTTTTTCTCTCTCTATGTTTGGTCATATTTGAAATTAATGATTACATCCTTGTACTTGAAACACAGTTCAAGTAGGGCTCTAAAGTGATGTCTTCAACATTTTGTCTTCGCACAAAAAGAACATATCAGAAAAGAAAAGAAGGGTAACTTTAATGTCTAATATTGGGCCCGTTTAGATGAATTTTAAAAAAAAAAAAAAAATTCTCAAATGATACTTTTTGTAGTATAATTTTTTTCTTTTTAAATTAAGTAGTTTTGTGATTGAATGCAATAATAAAAAATATTTTTATTTGAAACTATTCTAAATAATTTCTGAAAAAAACCCCTTTCTAATTTTTTTTTTTTTCTGGAAGCCCTTCCAAATAACTTTTCATCTAAATGGACTCATTATCACAAAGCCGTTGTTGTTTTCATTTTTTTCACACACGCACAAAAAGATTGATCATTATCTTAATGAACATGGGATGGAACCATTTTTTTTTTTTTCCTGCTTACACATCATATGATCAACACACACTCAAACCATTTCCAACGAGATGCCAGAACAAAATCAAACACATACTTAAAAACCATGAATGGAAATAGAAGCCCAACTCCAAAAGTTAGTAAACCCCATCACTCAAGATACAATCTCAAGCTGTCAAGCATTATCAGATCATTAAATCGGAAAATCTCATGCAACTCAATATATTATATATTACCCAACCAATGCTTGTAAAGTCGGATTTGAATATGATAATACTAAAAAATGTTAAAAAAAAAATTATGACATCATACCCAATCCAACAACTGAAAACACAATTTAAGTATTACCCAAATGGATAACATCCCCTGAGACCATTAAATCTCAAAATTGATTTGCATCCTTGAAACCTTGAAACTAACTTTACAAAACATACACAGCCAAAGCAGCCATTATCTACCTCAACAACACTTCTATACTATGATCAGTATAATCATACAAAGCATTTCCACCTTAATTCTACAAGAAGAAAATGCTGAACTTGGATATAAAACAAACTTCATATACCGTTCGTCGAACCATTCAAGGCTGCACTGACCCTCTCGAAAATTACCTTTAAAGAGACACAACCTATAGAAGGATCGCTCTGGAGCTTCTTCCCCACCACTGGTTTCCCAGTTTCTTGATTCTTTTGTTGAGATCCCGTTAGCGAAGACAACATCCTCATCTTCTTTGACAAAAGCCCGTTTCTTCTCGACAACGGGTCCATGTCGAGGCCTTGGAAAGCTGGCCCCACACTCGGGTCATAGCAGTCCGGCTCAGAACTGCTGCTATAATAATAATAATATTCAGACAAGAAATCGTCACAAGAACCATCTGCTAGCACCTCAATTGAGAGGGGGTGGCCTATGACAGGCTTGCGTTGCCGCTTGCTCCTGCCCTTCATAGAAACATACGGAACGTGCTGCGGTCGGTAGTCAATTTTCAAGTCCACATCAATATTGTACAAACCAGATGATGACTTTCGGGGCACCCTCACCGTATGACCTGTGGCCCCTCTTGTACAGGATGATTCCCTCTTTTGATGAGGAGCATTCCAACTCCAGCCAACCTGAAGTCCTGAGATTGGTCTTGATTTTAGTTGATGATCGCCAATGAGGGGCCCGCTGATCCGGTTCGGGTCCATAGAGCTGGCCCATTCGGTGCTTGCCACATGCGTTTGTCCCTCGTGATCGATATCTGTTTTCTTCCTTGTTCTAGAATTCCTCTTACCTTTTGATTGCCACTTAGAAGTACCTTCTTTCTCTATCCTTTGGCTGATATTATGGACATCAGCAATGCCAGAACTGGTAGAACCCGATTCATTATGCTCATCGTTTCCTAAAGATATGGTTTCAACATGACTACTTTGGCTAGATTGAGCTCCAGCAGCAACCTGAGTTTTTGTGGACAAACCTACAGAAGCAAAATATACAATAATGAGGACATGAAACAAAATGCCAAACCAAACATTTATTTTCAGGTGTAAGATATGTGGGCCCAAACGAAATTGTTAATAGTCAAATCTATGAGGGAGGTCAGGCATAAGTAAAGTTACTAAAAAAAAAAGAAGCATGCCGTCCACGAGTGATAGATTGTGTGTGTGCGTGTGTTGTTTTTTGTTGTTGGGGCGGGTTGAGGCAATAATTACAACTGCCTCCCCTTAACTATGTGCTAATACACAAACCCCCCTTCTTGGTCCCGAGATTACACAGATCTCCCTTGTAACTTATCTCCACCTTCCAATTAGCCCCTTGTGTAAGGTCGTTACAGATTTAAATGATGTCATTCTTGAAACTTTAATAAACTTCAAAAACTTGCTATCAGATATATGGAGGATGTTATTAAAGTTTCCTCATCAGTTTGTCAGATTTCATTGAATGTTGATGGTCAAAGGGGGTATTTTTGTAATTTTGAAACTAAGAGGGAAAATTTGTGTGTTTTGACATAGTTGCAGAGGAGAACGGTGTATTTGACCCAAAAACATACAGCGAAAATATATCATAATATCATAAGCATGCCTCACTGAGTTATAGAATCCATATCAGTCCTTTAAATGGACACATAAATCACTTGTACCAGATTATACCTGCAGACTCGTTCTCTTCAGCAACAAGAGGAACATCAAACAACCTTACAAAAGATCCATTGTCTGGCGTGCTACAAATTTCACTAATCTCCTTAGATTTGGATCCAAGAAAAGCATCATCACTAGCATGCTTATATGTGTTCAATGATATTGCATTCTCACACGAAACCCCCGTACTATCAGAGTTGTTGTTGGTGTTTATCACAACCGAGTTTATCTTTGATTCATTAGATTTTGGACTTGACAGCTGTTCACAAACAACGGGAACCGACACCATAGCTGTAGTACAGTCCAACACTCTTGTCAATGTACGCCTTCGGTTCTTTTTCCTTTTTTTTCTCTTCAATGATGCTGATGCGCCCATTCTGAGGTCCTCTAGTCCTCTAATATGCTTTTTTACTCCTTCGCTTCCATCGTCCTCTGAATCCTTAATTTCCTCAAACGAAACAACAGACTGAGATAGTTCATCATCTTCAGAACTACTTAAAATCTCATCAAGATCTTCGCTTTTTTCACTATCATACAATGAAGAGGGCGACTCAAAATCAAGATTTTGCTCCCCGTTTTGTGGGTCGGGTCCCGTAGAGGAGCCATGGTAGTCTTTCCCAAGACGAGCGCTTTCCAGCTCGAGGGCATGAAGAATAGCATCTTCTCTTCGAGCATATTTGACTGCCTTCTTAGAAAGAAGAGATGCTGATACCTTAGCTTTCACAATCCAATCATCATACTCCCCACAGCGAAAAGCTTTCACTCTTTTTGATTTCTCAAGATTATACCAATCCCTGAAATAGTATGGCAAGAACTCCGATCAAACTATAATTAATTTCTGAGAGGGGAAGGAGAAAAATATTTTTCCCAAAAGTAAATTGTAAGTACCAAAAAAAGTTCAATATTGAAGATTAAGAAGGAAAACATTGAAGATTCAACTCCAAGATTTATATAGACTTTCAATATTTTGTTCTTTCTCTTGTCCTCAATTTAGATGTAATAGAAAGATAAAGAAATAGCCATAGTAGCATTTGCTGCCATGGTAAACATATCAAGAAACTAGCATATTCTCATATGCTCCTGCCTTAAATGCTCGATCACGTCATCATGTCATATTCAGACTCGTATTTAATGTAAACAAAGAATGTTTCTATCAATGATATCAGAACTGCTAATTCAGCATTTTCCTATGGGTAATATCAAGAATAGAAAATTATATCACAACATCCTTGTAGGTGAACAACTAAACTCACTATAAAAGCCTCAACTTGCATATTCATCAGAACATGCCATCCTCATAACAGGATTTGTTGGCCCTATTTGTTGGCATATCTTTGGTCTTTGTTTCCATATTTTCCGTGATCACATTTTCAATAATCACGCTTAGGTTCAGCCCATAACTATGGCATCACAAAGAGCAAGGACGAAAAAGGATACAAATAGCATACAAGGGAATGCGGCACACCATGATATAATGTCATAAAACATTCTTTAAGTTGTAACATGATACCCATTCCTAACATTTCTCGCCACAACAAGTGGATTGAGCAAACAAATGAATGCAGATTCTACCTTTCAACCACAAAAATGATCAAATAAACAAAAAAGCTATAAGGATACGTCCCATATGACAAATGACAGACACAAAGGAGAAAAAAAAACACACACACAGACACACACAAGAAAAGAAAAAAACAAAAACGAAGTTCAAGAATTCGTTAACCATTGTTGCTCTCTCTCTCATAAGCATTCAAAATATCATACAACTATGTACTACTACTACCCATATACTCTCAATTAGCAACATCTAAATGAGGTAAGCTTTTAAACAATCTCATCAAAGGAAATCAGCAAAATGACAAATAGAGATATACTTACACACTTGCATCCTCTCTACCAAGGAGCTTTACCGGGGTCCCTGTTCTTGGTGTCTGCATTTTGCCCAGTGGAAGCTCATCCGGGCCAAGAATCTGGCCGGGCCACCACGACCCGTTTCTCCGGCGGACCCAAACCAACGCACCTACTGATGCATCAACGCCCAAACGCCCCATTCACAAACCACAACCAAAAGGGATGCTTTATTTGATTTGACAATGACAAAAAGTAAAACCACAGAACAGAAAGCTCCACTTCTCCCAACAATTCGCTCTCTCTCGCTCTCTTTGTTTTGTTTCCTTCAGGTCAGCATTTCTCGGGCATACAGAAAAGCCCTCAAGAAAATCTTAAACCCTCCTGCCGCAGCGTGCACCTCCCAGTCAACATCTAAAAAATTAACGGAAAAAATGACTAAAATAAGAAAAGAGAGAGAGAGAGAGAGAGAGAGAGAGAGAGAGAGAATAAGGAAAACCACAACTAAAACAAGTTAAGCAATTGAAAGACAAGAATTGCGAAATTGAGTCCAAAAAAAAGGAAAAACAAACCCAGAGGGCGGGCTATCAGGGGAAGAAACAGAGAGATAGATCCAGTAAAAGACTTCCAGCAAAGAAGCTTCATTTTTTCAAGGTTTTCCCTATTTTCAGGAAAACAAAACCCTTTAATCGTGTCACTCCCCACGTCTTGTGGGCATTCCAAGGGAAAATTCCGATCTCTTTTACGAGTTTCTTCAAGCGGTTTGGATTTTTATCACCAAACCATTAGCTTTTTGGGTGCAGAGAAAGTACTAGAGAGATGGGAGACAATTTCGTGTGTGTGTGTTTGTGTGTGAAAAGTGGGTGATGAGGTATGCAGTAAAGAGACTTCTACTACTTAGGAAAATTGGTCGATAGAAGGTACCTTTTGGTATCTTTATGCCAAAGCACACAGAACCCTTCACAGAAAGAGGGAGAACAGGACAAGAGAGAGAGGAGAGAGAGATTTTTTTGGAAATAGTATGAATTTATTCAATATTAATATATTACACAATTTATTATTGATAGGTGTTGAAATCAGGCACGACAAGTAGTATATTAGTATTCGTACACTTGTGCCACGTGCATGCTTGTAGGTCCCCTTAATTATTTTTTTCCGTCAAGAACCTTTATTGAGCGGATGTGATTGGCTTTATCCAATGCTAAGATGCGGTCATTAAGAGGGTCCATTTTCACCAAAAAAAAAAAAAAAAAAAAGAGGGTCCATGGGTAAGGTTCACTGTCACTACGCACACCAGATCACAGTGGGTTGCAGTGGCTCCCACACTGTGGCTCCTTAGGTTTCTCTTACTATCGTTGTGTTAGAAGGGTTTTATTATTTCTTTCAGCGATTTCGTTTAAAAGAAAGAAAGAGAGTGGAAAAATTTGTCGAAAGTCTCGTAGGGAAGCATTAATCGGGCAGCCATGACTGGTATTGTTCATAAAAATCTGATCTTTTTGGGGGGTTTTTATGATAAAGATTGAATCTTTAGGGTTCCTGCTATTCATGATATGGGATTTCTCCTTTTTTTCATTCGACAATTATTGAGCAAACGTAGTTGGGATTCTTTCAGAAGCTTCAAAGCTTGCTCTTTTTTGTATCTTTAATGGTGGTGATGCGAATTTCAAAAGAAAAATAAGATATTCTGATATGGTATGGCTTTGAGTAAATAGTTTAAGATATTCTGATATGGTATGGCTTTGAGTAAATAGTTCTATCCATTATGTTTCGGAATGGGATCAGCTTGCTGCTGCTCTCTCTCTCTCTTCAGTGGTCTTCAGTGGTTTGATAAGCGATTTCTTGAGAATTTTTACAGTGGCCCACATTGTGTTATTGGGTGTTTATTTGTGGTTTATCTATGTTTTCTTTGTCTCAGAACTATGGGAAATTTTTGAGGGATGGTTAGATGGTAGCTGTGTTATAAATAATAGTATCATTCTTTTGTGTGTGGTGCGTGCACGCCTGCTGATGTGCGTGTGTGGGAAGGCTGGATAGGCAAAAGGAAAGTTTAAAGGGAAGGATGTGAAAACTGATTCCCCCAATGGATTTTTTTCTGTTGATTGAGATGACATGTTTCAAATTATAAGCAATCTCGAATGATCGTCAACTGTGATGAACTTCCTTGGTTGCTGATCTTGGGGCTCGTATTGGACTACAGGAAAAACAATTAAATCGATACAGTTGAACTAATTCATATATGCAAAAATGCTTCTGATTTTAATTTGAAAAACTTAATTTCATGAATGTGATTCATGATTTTCTTGATTGGGTATCTTTAGCTTTCTTAATAAGATTCTTATTTTATTTGATTTCCCACAATGCTTTGGACAGACTATAAGCAGGAGCAGGACATGGAAATTGAGGCCTTGGAGGCCATTCTTGCAGATGATTTTAAAGGTTTGTATTTTTCCTGCATTCACATATTTTTCTTTGAGTTCCTTAATGTGTTCATCAATGTTCCTAAACCGTATCACTTAATCAACTCTAGTGGATTTCTTATACCAGAAATTCATTCTAGTGAAAGTGGCCTAAATACTTCAAACCGTTGTTTCCAGATAACCATTTCGCCTCAGGTAAACATGTTTTCGCAAAGGTTGACTATATATTTATCTTTTGGGTCAGTTACAATATTAGATTGAAACCCTGTGTTAATACGTGTACTTACACAGACTTCCCCTCTTAGCTTCAAAATTACTTATAACCCCTTCTGGCTATCGAAATTTGACTAAATATACATGCAACATATTTTAAAAACTTTAATAGAATTTTATTTGTAATGTCATTTCACTATGTGCAGTAATCGACATAGGGGTTAATTGTAAGGTGTAAATAAATTAGAGGGGAGTATGTAACTTTGAAACCTGTACGGGATATTTGTGTAATTATGTATAGTTACAAGGGAGGGCTCTGTGATTATTGCTTTTTTTTTCACCCTAATCATATCCCTCATTAATTGTTTTCTTTATGCTTGTGTTCCCGACAGGATGATGAGGCAGATGAATCGACTAGCCCGTCAGGTTTTACAAACTACATTGCCACTGCCATTCTTGTTAAAGCTCTTCTAACCAGTGCTTGTATCTAATGGTGCCTATTTTTCCAACTAATAGCTTTTTTCAATATTTTTTTTTATGCAGTTCGGTTGGCGTTGATATTCTCGCACACAGAAAAGTATCCTGATGAACCTCCACTTATCAATGTCAAAAGGTTACTTGAACCATATTCTATGGCATAGTTAGATTTTTTTGTAACTTCAATTTATTTTCAGTAAATACCATGTATTTTTCTGTTCTATAATGATTTTGTTTTCAGTGTGAAAGGAATTCAAATGGGAGATCTTAAAGTTCTTAAAGAAAAACTTGAGCAAGAGGTAAGACCTTTAGGCCCCTCTTGTCACTCCATTAATCTTGTATATGTCAATTCTGGTCCCTTTCCTTATACAAAATAGCAGTGGGCACACTCATACTTGTAAAAAATAAAAATAAGATGTAATTTAGTTATGTGCTTAAGTTTCGATTATATGGAATGATAAATATTTACTAAATTTTTCTATATGACCATAGATACTAAGATAGTTATTGCAGGGTACTATTCTATTATAAAAGAGTATAGGTATTATGAAATGAGCTTATTTGGAACATGTTATGTTGAGTGTCTGACCGAGTTTGAATCATTCTGCTTGAACGTGTGTAGAACATGATGAGATGAATTAATTTTGAGAAATGCAAAAATTTAGGTTTTATCATGAAAACTTTTTAGTTTTTCTGCACCTAAGATATTTTGCAACGCTCACATGCCACAGGCAACTGAAAATCTTGGTATGGCCATGGTCTACACATTGGTTACATCAGCTAAGGATTGGCTTGCTGAAAGGTTTGCTCAGGATGTTGGAGGTGATGATGCTCAGGAAGATGAGGCAAAGAAAGATGAGGTATCGCACCGATCATTCTTTGTGTGCTCGTTTGAGTTTTACTATAATACAATGAAACCTTTTAAGATCTGCCTACTACTTGCAATTCGTGACAAGTATGTGATGAATGGTGATTGATAGCAGTATTTACAGCACTGTTCCTGTAACTGTGTAAATAATACGCATACTTCCCTTGCAACTTATAGCTAGCTTACGGTTATGCCCTTTATTTTGATCATTACACGTATGTTATTCAAATTTTAACAAATTTCCCGACTTGAGATATGATCGGATTTCAAGTGTCACAGGCGAGATATTTGTAATTTTCTCATAGTTACAGAGGAAGATGGTGTATTTGACCCCTTATTAGAAATTGAAAAATAAAATGTCAAAATGATGACTAGATATGGAATTGTTATATTAACTAATTTTGATTATTTATGTATTTTTCACTGAACGTCTTAGGTGCCTATTCTGTTTGCAGATTATTGTACCACATGGAGAGCCAGTCACAGTTGAGACATTTTTGGCCTGGCGTGAGAGATTCGAAGCAGAATTAGCACTTGAAAGAGCCAAGTGAGTTTTATAAATCGACTTCTTCTTTTGTAGTTCTCCAGCCCATGCAAACATGAACTTTTAAGGGGAAATTATCACATAAAATTCATCATTTTAGGCTAATGCCCGACTCTGCGCTTACTGCGCCAAAGGAGAAAAAACTCACAGGCAGACAGTGGTTTGAAAGTGGACGAGCTTCGGCGGTATTTTTCTTCTTCTTCTGTTTGTCCTTTTTGCTTTTCCCTTTTCTTTATTGGGTACAAAAAGCTCATTTTTCATTTGTCAATCTTACACAATTGAATGAATTTCGTGTTTATTTGATCGACATGTGTGAGAAGGTGTATACTGGTTGATAAATGTGTAGGTGTGTCCATTTATATGCACCCAAATGTTGTTCATTCTTATGCAATTTGCTTGTGTTATAGTTCAATGTTTGTGAATGAATCTTTTGATTTGCTCAAATGAAAGCCAAGCTTCTGACTTTTTTGGTGCAATTCATTCCATGCAGAAAGGTGCAGCACCTGTTGTTGAGGGTTCTGATGAAGATGACGAAGATATTGATTTTGATGATGATGACTTCGAAGGTAAACTCATCCTATCTCTAACATCCCTTCCCCTAGCCACTCTCTCTCTCTCACACACACGCGTGCGGGGATGGGTAATGATGAGTTTTATGTGGGGACAGATGACGAAGAAGATATGCTCGAGCACTACCTAGCTGAAAAAACAGACTCATCTACCCACTCTTCGAAGAGAGGCAATTAAGCAAAGTTGGTTCGTCAGGCATGTCGGGTGTTTGATGCTGTTCAACCGAGGATTAGTTTGGACATTGATGATGATGCAAGGCCTCAACGAGGTCAGAGTGAACTTGAGTATACCGGATCATACTTGTATAATCAAAAGTCTGCTCGAAGAACTGGCGCGTGATATGAGTAAAAAACTTTGAATGTTTGCTAAGAGATGAGCCTGGCCTTTCTTTTTCCTTTTTATGAAGGATGAGATATTCAAACGTTTTTGTATCACCATTTTTTGAGAGATTATGTGGATTTGCAGGATGATGGTCTACTGTTAGTTTGAACACCTTGCAAATTTCATTCGAATCCTGATGCAGTGCATATACTCTCTCTCTCTCTCTCTCTCGAATCCTGATGCAGTGCATACTCTCTCTCTCTCTCTCTCTCTCTCTCTCTCTCTCTCTCACACACACACACACACACACACACCCACGAGATGAGGGAATGGATGATTTTCGTGGCTGTAGTATCTGATTTGGGCGTCGTATCATTGCTCAAGAAAAAAGTTTGCTTTTCTCCATTTTGGCATCAAATATACTTTCAAAGTGCTCCAAAGAGTGAACCCTCTGAATCTTGTGCTCAAATACTGATCAGGCATAGCATCTGATGAACCATATTGAGCAGTCTCAGGTGCTATTATTCCAGGTTCCTTCCATTCTGGCGATTCGTTTTAGGGTCTCGAACTGTATATAATTGGATATTCTTGTTTCACCCAATAATGCGCCGACGGAACTACGTCTCGGTGATTGAGACATGTCGAGCCTAACGATATGTCCTGCGTCAAATTTGATTATCATAATGATATTGAAGGGTACTAGAGATCAAATTTGATTATCGCAATGATATTGAAAAGTACTAGAGATGAAAAAAGATAGAGAGGCAAAAGAGAGGGAAAGAAATAGAAAAGAACGAAGAAAAGCTAAAAAGAATGATATGAAAAGAGAGAAAAAATGAAAACAAATAACAAATCATAAAATTGAAAGATCGAAAATAGTTATTGAAAGGCTTCTTTTTTTAAATAACTAGAAATACCGAGCACCCTATGTATGTGCAACGTGGGTGCAAAATATACAAAATATATATTTCAATTTAATATTTAAATTTTTTTTAGGATGAAAATATAAATATATTATCAAAGAAATATATATATTTTTTAATTTTTTAAAAAATTATTTAAAATAATTTATTAAATTATAATAATTTAAAAATAAAATAATTATATGAAATAAAATTACATGATAAAGAATAAACACACAAAAAAAAAATCAAGTAATTGTAATTAGAGAAAGTAGTTTGTGGGTTGAGAATATGAATTTTTAAAATTGGATGTAATATTATAATATTGATATTTTTATTTGCTTATTTATTCCATATATTTACTAATTAAAGGGTAAAATTGACACATCAAAATTTGGTATTCGAATTGAATCGATTTCATGTGAATTTTCAATTTTAACCACTTCCACATAAAATTAAAGGATAGATTTTATAAAATTATATAAATAACCATCATTTATTAAAAAAAATTGACTTTCTTTTTATAAAAATATATATAATATAAATTGCGGAATTTTAAACTCCGAATTTCGTATCAAATCCACTTATTTTCGATTCTCAGTCAAAGTCAACTCTATGGACCCAAACTCAACCTTAATATTTTTTCAAACTTAGATTTTTTTCTTTCCTTTTAAAAATTTCCTCAATTTCCACTAAGGGATATGGAGCAGCCCAAGGGTCTCAAACATGGCGACTGAAACTGGACCCAACTGATATATGTATATATTATATATATCACTCTTTTTTGGCTACCTATTAAATTTAGGTTTCATTTTCAAAGATAACAAATAAGATATATCCAATTAAATGCATTTTATATTTTTTAAGTTTTAAATGAAGACATCTGAGTGTACGACAGCACTAATTTAACAAATTATTCGACAACACACGTTTTTTTAAAATCCACACTAACTTTTTGCCGGTGGGCCACTATAAATAAACGGCTTAAATTTATTTTTAGTCCTATTTATTTTCTTAGTTTGCATTGTCAGTTCTCTCTCTCTCACTCTCTCTATATATATATATATTTTTTTTGTAGAGTTTTTATCCTGTAATTAATTTTTTCCAGCAATTGAAGAATTTGAAGTCATTTTCTCATCTAAATTCATAATAATAGCCGGAAAAGTCACGTGACGCGTATATGAGTAATTTTCCAACTAATTTAATGGCATGGATGCCACCAATACCACGTAGACCGCCACTAGACTGCCACATTGGTTGCCCATATTTCTTTGGAGAAAAAACATACCAAGTCATTTATTTACTCCTACAATTTCATTTAATTTTTTAATTAAAAAAACCTAAAGAAAATCATCATCTTCTTCCACCAAAAACTGTAGCCCACCCCACCATTACCACTACTCAGCAACCGCCGCCGCCTTCATCCACCCCCACCCCCGCCCCTCTCTCTCTCTCTCTCCTCTCTCTCTCTCTCTTACCCCCTTTCCCGACAAGAATGTCTTTTTCCTCATCTCCTCCACCTGTGCTCTATTCGTCATGTAATGGAGCACGTGAGGCGACAGCGATGGCCCCCTCCTTTTACCCTGCACCCCATTTTTACCATTTACCCCCCTTTTTTTTAGCCCTCTCCTGACAACCACCACCATTAATCTACTCTCTTTTGACTTTCGAGCTTGAAAATGGCGGCGTTTTCTTATCCTTGATAGGAACTCCTTGAGAAAAACCCACCACCGTGAGGCCCTTCCCGCAGATGAAGATCTGGACTCGCACGGCATGATTTCGTCTAATCCATTGTGGTCTCCCTCCAAATCGCCACCGCTATTGTCCTAAGACTCCTCGTTTTACGCCATCTTGTCTTTGCCGCCAATCGTTGTGCCACTGGAATGATGTTGTGGCGTTGGATCTAAGTGGCAGCATGGATCTGGTCCTCCACCACAGAGATCCAACAAAGAAGGTTGCCTACGTGGGGTTGGTGGCAGCGGAGAGGGCTGCACGCGTGATGGTGGTGGGGCGACGGCGAAGAGGGCTATGCGCATGGTGGTGGTGGCAAACTGCGGTAGGGCGGTAGCCATTTGGGCGAGATCGAGTGCGTGCATGGTGATGGTGGACGTCTGTGGGAAGGGGGGGAGGGGAAGAGAGAGAGATAGAGAGAGAGAGAGAGAGATGGGAACAGAGACAAATAAGGGATGGGGGTGGCCGCGCGGTGGGGTGGAGGAAGGAGTTGGTGGCGGCGGCGGCTGCTGGGTGGTGGTGGGGTGGGCTAGGATTTGTTGGAAGAAGAAGATGGGTATTTTTTTTTAAAAAAAATACAAAAAAATAAAAAAAATAAAAATTAAATTATGTGGTAACCAACATAGCAAATTGACCCGCCACGATATTAAAATTAGCTGAAAAAAGGTCACATGCATCGCACATGACTTTTTTTGGCCACTTTAATGATTTCAAGCGAAAATGGACATCAATTGTAGTAAATTTTTAATTACAAGATCAATTTTCTAAAGTATAATCATGAAGGACTGACAATGCAAGTACAAATAACATATAGGATGAAAAATAAATTTAAGTCTAAATAAACTAATAATTTTTATATATTCCCACATGATTATATAGAGGAGTGTAATCCATTCAAGTCGAATGAAATATTATTTTAAATTAATTTGAATCGAATGAAGTATTATTTAAAATTAATTTGAATTTCTCATTGAACGCGATATTATTTGGATATGGTTTAATTTGATTATTAAATGAATCAAGTTCAAATTAGCTTTAATCGAGCCAAACTTGAATTGAATTCGAATAATTTGATATTTTTATACATATAGTACTATATTTTTATTAATCGAGTCAAGTTCAATGCGAATTTCAAATTTTATCTAACAATAAAATATTAACAAGTTTGGTTTGGCAAGCTTAATGAATTGAGCTCAAAAGAAATTTATGATCGATCTCAAATTGAATATCTTGACTTATTTTTCAGCCCTCTACATATGTATATCTATATCTACTAGCGCAGTACTCGTTCTATGCCCGCTATTAGTTTAAAAATATAATATCTTCAAACACTTGTTAGTATACAATAAATTTGATTACAATAAATTTATAAAATATAATATAAAAAAGTAAATAGATCACAAATATAAAATGAAATCGTGTTTTGACCAGTTGAATAGATGAAAGTGTTTATATATTAATATTCTCATGAAAACCTCTTAATATTTTAAATGTATTTATTCTCAAATTTCAAGTTAATTATTAAGCGTAGACTATATATTCCAACTTAATAAAGGCATAATAAAGAAAAAAATATTCTTTAACTTAGCTATAAAATTTCCAATATCTCTTAATAGGCACAAAATTCAAAATAAAAGAAGGAAAAAAATAATATATTTAATAAACTTAGTTTGTATCTTACTATTATTTAAATAAATGTAGTTTATTCCCATTGTTATTAGAAGAGTGGCTTATAAAACGAAAAAAGAAAATTGTAGAACAAATAAATAGAAATAAAAATAGAAGTCAAAAAGCAACATTAAAATGCAAAATTAAAAATTAGTATTGTGTCTATATTCAAACTTAGACTTTCCTTGAGGAAAATATTTCGAAACATAATGAAAAATAAAAATATGAAAAATCTAATTAACTAACACAATTATTTGATATAAAAAAAAATTATCAATATCAACAATTTGACAATAATCCATCAAATTTAACAAATTTATAAGTATTGTATGTGATGCAGGTCGAATTTGTGAGCTCAAAGACCTCTATCGAAAACTCTGATCGAGTATGTAAGTAGAGGTATTTGATCGGGAAGTTGACCTACAACAAGGGAAAGGCAACGTGAGCTAGCCGAGATGGGTATCGGCTAAGACCCTCCGATGCTTCAGTCAGTTGATCGATTTTTGTAGAGATTTGAGCAGAGTATAGGGGGTTGAAAAGCAATTAATTTCTTTCTTACCATAATTGCTAGAGCTTTGATAGTGTGTCCACGTAGATTGATCCCTATGGGACCCTTAGGCTCGGTAGGCCATCATTTGATGGGATGGAGTGACCCATAAATATAAAGGTAGGGCCTAGGGACATTAGTTGACGCTCAATTAATGAGGCATGGGATTTGGTGGTAACCCCTCACATTGGGCTGATCTGTTGGACCTGGTATTATCTGGGTCGATAATGATACCGACCAGGAGAATCGATGGGATGAGCTCGAGGAGTCAAGGCGCGTGACCCGATCGATATAGGAGTTGACCGCCCGAGATTGTTAGGATGTGTTTAGTGGGTCGCCTAGTCCGATCGGTAATCATGCTTGTCGACCTGAGAACTGAGAAGAGGCAACACGTGTCGCGTGGTCCCTGGTCGAAAATGTCGATCAAAAATTTTCCACTTCAGTATGAATAATAAACATATTGGATTATAATTATAGCAATATGTAAAAAATTTATATCTAACGAACCATCAAGTAAAATAATAAAATTCAAAAAAGCAATTAATAAAGAACATTTATGTATTCTTATCAAAAATAATGGATAAATGAAATATGCCGACAATCTAATACTCAAGAAATTTTGAAGACAAAAATACAACAATGCACAGAGAGAAGTTATGTAATAAAATTTTCAGATAGAACTAAACTATATAGAAAGAAATGATAGATGTAAAAAGATAAAAAATATATATATATTTTAAATGATATTGTGTCCCCGTTTTTATTTTTTACATTTTTATAGAATTATGATATGACATATCGTATTATTTTTTAAGTTTGAGTTACATAAGTTTTAGTTGAAAGTTTTTACTAATCTTTTATGATAAATTTACTACAAATGACATTATGTTCATATTGATTTTTTATAATATTTCTTAAATTGAAACTAATTGAGTGGCATCACATAATATTTCAATTAAAAATTTTCTTATCTACATATGTTGTTGTTGTTGTTGTTACTTTTTTATTTATTATTATTATTATTATTATTATTATTATTTTGTCTTAACCACCCGATTTGATCCACTGACTGACTAATATGAATCAAGTACTGCAGAGGCTCATTATGGGGCCATCTCCCAATCTAATTGCTCCATTCACAATTCTAAAATTCGAACTTTGGACGTTGCATAAGGAATCTAATGCCTCATTCTGTTAATGAATAGAAGAAGGAAATTAACAATTAAGGCAAACTATTTAGAGAAAGAGTTTATAGAGGACTAAAAATCGATTTGAATCCTTGCTACAAAATAATGTTGCATCTTTCCTCCACCCATCAATACACACCAGTATTGGTGGATTGTTGAGATAATGAAAGAGAATATTTAAATTTTTTTTTCATATCATAAAATTTTCTTTTTCTTTATCTTAGTCGTCCACCAATACATATGAAGTGTATTTATGAGTGGAGAAGAAGATACAACATCGTTTTATATTAAAAGATATGGATTGATTAAAAGCTCATTAAATATGGATAGTTGATGGAGTTAATGATTAGAAAAAATAAACTAACAAATAATGCAAACCAATCAAATAATTCATCGTAAATAATTAAAATTAATTCAAAATTCTAAGGATTGATAATTTGATCAAAATTGCATATTTTAATCCATTGGTGGATTTGAATGATTATGAGAGAGAAAAAAGAAATTTATAATTAATGCAAATCAGTCAAATAATTTATAAATATTTTGTGGACTTTAATAATTAGGAGAAAGAATAAAGAAATTTATAATTAATGCAATCCAATAGAATAATTCATCATAAGTAATTAAAATTAATTCAAATTATTTAAATTTGGTCAAAATTACACATTTTGATCAAAATATCTCTTTTAAATATATAACATCGTATTTCAAATATTTTTCACATATCACATTAACTTGTCTAATATTTCTTAAATTACTGCAAATGACATTATCACATTAACTTGTCTAATATTTCTTAAATTAAATAAATTTTATGGATTTACATAATATTTCAATTAAAAGTTTTCTTATCTATATATGTTATTATGTTTTTATTTGAAATTATTATTTATTTTATGTTTACATCGTTGTTTTTTTGTGTTTATGTGTGTGTTTGAGAGAGATTATAGAGGATTAAAAAAATATTAAACATGATGATTAACAGAGAAAATAAAGAAATTTATAACTAATACAAATCAACTAAATAATCCATCATAAACAATTAAAATGAATTAAAACTTTAAGAATTGAGAATTTGATAAATATTGCATATTTTGGTCAAAAGTCATCATTCAAATATATAATATTATATTTCAAATATTCTTCAAGTTTGAATACATAAATTTTTGTTGAAAATATTTACTAACTTTTGAGAAAAAATTTACTATAAATGACATATTAACCATGCAAAAAAAAGACATTATCATATTGAATATTTTTAATATTTTTTAAATTAAATTTAATATTATAATATTATATAACATTTCATTTAATATAAATTAATTAAATAATTTATGAATAATTGATGGACTTGAATAATTGATAAATCGAATAAAGATTGTTTTTATTTTTTTTGGATAGGGTACAAAGTACACTAATTTCGGGCGTAGGCGCTAGTCTATATGTATGTGATAATAGACACATGTTTCATTCAGTCGCCAACTGTTTCACGTCTCCCCTGATACGCACGCTCGGTTGTCAAATCATACATTTCTGATGAGATTCTAAGCTTAAAGACCCTCGGTTGCAGAGACCCAAAACAAGTTCAAATACACCAGAAAGAAATAGGGAGAAATAGAGTTGAAGAAACAGATGAGTTATTCAAGTTCCCATTTCTTGATTTTCATTGTGTTCTTGTTTTTATGCAAGCCCATTTTCTCACAAGAGTCGATTCTGAGTTCGAAAGAGCTCTCTGAGATCCCCATAAACTTCCTCAACTTTGCCAAGAAAAATGAGGTCTTTGATTGGATGGTGGGGATCAGGAGAAAAATACACGAGAACCCTGAACTGGGCTATCAAGAATTTGAGACCAGTAAACTTATTAGAGACGAGTTGGATAAGATGGGAATTGAGTACAAGTACCCTGTTGCTGTTACTGGTGTGCTGGGCTTCATTGGCTCTGGCAAGCCTCCGTTTGTTGCAATAAGGGCAGATATGGATGCACTTTCCTTGCAGGTATCTTCCGAGTTCTATTTTATATTTTGTTTATTATTTTTCTAGGATGACTTGATTGAATTGATAGATTTACTATTTGTTCTTTTGTTGAACTGTTAAAGATTGGATTTTTGATTCAATATAGTGGAGATATTGACTGTTTGACGTTTAGAGTGGTTTGTGTGTGTGTGGTGTAGTGGGGGTTGGGGAAGGGGGCTCTGTGTGATTTGGAACGCTTTGAGCTAGCTGAAGGGGCTAGCTAGGACAGTCGCCCTATCAACTATATATTGAGCAATAGTTTACAATAAAAAATGCTGTAAAAATTCAATCTTGCTCCGCAAATTAAAATTTCATTTGAGCTAGAGACGTATCATTAAAGGGTTAGATTTTGCTTCTTTTTTTTCTTCGATTTTCTCTCTTAAATTGTTCAAAATTTAAGTGTTTGAGATTGAGAATGTTGTATGTGAACTGGATCAAGTTATGAAGTTGACGAGTTTAGCAAGAGGTATGTTGCCGGTAGGTGTTTCTTGTTTATCTTGGATGAGTCTTAAGGGCCTTTATTTTTGTCATAGGAAATGGTGGAGTGGGATCACAAGAGTAAGAATCCGGGAAAGATGCATGCTTGCGGACATGATGCACATGTTGCAATGGTTCTTGGTGCCGCCAAAATACTTCAAGAGCATCGTGACTTTTTAAAGGTCTGTGTCTCAACCATGTTTGTGTTTGGTAGTTTGTTTGATTTTTTTACATGTTTTTTTATTGTTCCTTGGGCCATTAAATGAGAATGTGAATGGCTAATATTCTTATTAATTATAATGCATAAGTGCTGGTTTTTCGTTTAGTACTAGATAGAGCTAGCAAGGACAATAGTTACACTGTTGGGATGCTTGCATAGGGTTATCCGAGCTCTCTGCTAAGGAATGTGGCAAGGCCATTTGTTCTTTAAAATTGTATGATAAAATTGGATGACTATGATATATGGTCAGCTAATTTGGGCTTATTAAACCATATATATTAATTTCATCAAGCTGCTTCAAAGAATTATAATGGTTAAAACTTTTTCATAGTGCCAAGGTGCTTATGGACCTATATGAAAGGGCAGTTTTGAAACAGCTTAAGCTTTTAGGCTAGGTGATCATTCAATATAGTATCACAATCAGGACTAGCAATTTATGAAAAAAATTCACGTGCTAGGCTTGAGATGAAAACAACATTACCTGCACTTGAGGGGGCATGCCAGATATTTGGAATATTTTGTGCATATATTGTATCGTATCGGTTGTTTAAGTTATTGCAATATTTTGGGCTCGCACAGGGAACTGTTGTTCTCGTTTTCCAACCAGCCGAGGAAGGCGGTGGAGGGGCGAAGAAGATGATAGAAGCTGGTGCGCTTGAGAATGTTGAAGCCATCTTCGGTATCCATGCCGTTACTTTCTTACCAACCGGCCAAGTTGCGTCCCGGTCGGGCCCCATTTTCGCAGGGAGTGGCTTTTTCGAAGCTGTAATAAGTGGGAAAGGAGGCCACGCTGCCATTCCTCAGCAGTCGATAGACCCTATATTAGCTGCATCAAATGTAATCGTCAGCTTGCAACATCTCATCTCTCGAGAAGCCGATCCTCTCGATTCTCAGGTATTATCTTGTTTGCCCGCGACTCCTTTTTCCCATTTTCATTGTTTTCCTTTTTTTCCTTTTCTTTTGTTGGGTTAATTACACTGACACCCCCTTTGAAATTTACCAATTCCCCCCCTCAATCGTTCATAATTACAATGACCTCCTCGCGAAGTTACACAATTACAGAAAATATAATTAAAAAATGATCTAATTACACTCAGCTAAAAATAATTAAAAGGCACTGAAACTACCAAATTTTGAAAGACAATTTTGCACTCATATGTGTAAGGATATTTAAGTACTATTTTTTGTTAAAAATCGTTAAGGGGGAGGGAGTTTGTTAAACAGTGAAACTTGGAAGCGAGGTCAGTGTAATTACAAAAGATAGAGGGGTGAGTTGGTAATTTGTGTATTTAGAGAGGGTGTTTAATTTTCAGTTTTTTCTCCAAATTACAACATTTTCTCGAATATTGGGTCTTGAAAACTATCATGCATCAGTTGCTTGAGTTTCTTCACTTGAAGAAGCTAAAAAATGTAATGATTCTTCTAACACAAGATTAACATGTAACAGGTACTTACAGTTGGTAAATTTCAAGGGGGTGGTGCTTTTAATGTTATTCCGGATTCAGTCACCATTGGCGGCACTTTCCGAGCCTTTTCCAAGGAGAGTCTATTGCAACTTAAGCAACGAATCGAAGAGGTAACATGTTAGAATATCTCGAACCATGCTTTCATTTGTTCCTATGGCCTGAAATTCATGCCAACCACCCTCGCTATGCAAATGTTTTTTTCGCAAAAGTTTAACGCAAGTGTTTTTGAACTTTTTACATTTTTCAGCAGCTAAAAAGTGTGTGAAATGCACACCCCCCCCCCCCCCCCCCCCCGCCCCCCCCACAACTTCTACCAGTTTTTAGCAGTTTCTATTCTCAAGGATACCAACGTTCACTACTACCCATGTTACTCTAAATTTCTAGAACTAAGAACTTAAGTAGAAACTCATGCAAACACCCTCCTATCAATGACCCTACTTTGCTAATTCGAACTCATTCACAGGTTATCATAGGGCAAGCTGCCGTACAACGTTGCAACGCAACCGTCACATTCGAGTCAAAGGGCCTGTTTCTCATCCCTCCAACTGTGAACAACAACGACCTTCACAAGCTCTTTGTGAGAGTCACGAGCGACATGCTGGGCCCTGCTCGAGTCAAGGACATGCAACCGCTGGCGGGATCAGAAGATTTTTCGTTTTTTCAAGAGATCATACCTGGTTACTTCTTTTTCCTTGGAATGCAGGATGAAACGCTGGAGCAGGGCGTTGAGGCACACTCGCCTAATTTCAGAATCAATGAGGACGGGCTTCCTTATGGGGCTGCGCTTCACGCTTCGTTGGTTGTTAGGTACCTTTTCAATCACCAGACAACGAGTCGCGCTTATGATGGCTATAGTCATGACGAATTATGAAGTGTTTTTTATTTCTTCTTTTGCATGTGTGTGTGTGCGCGCGCGCGCGCGCGAAGGTTATGTGAACATTTAAATGTTGGATCGGTATTTTTCCGGGTCGTATCAAGTTTAAATGTACATTATTAGTAGTTTTATCGCGTTTATTAAATAGATTATTTCATCTGCGGGGAGAATAAATTGTCCTTTGATTTTTGTCTAAGGAGAAGCTTAAATTTTTGGCCCCGTTTATAGTGTGCTATGAGGGGAATTCTTGCATTTTTGTAGAATCTTGAACAGAACTTTAATACTTCCAATCATAGGAAATTCTTGCATGGCTCGAGCGTGGGCTCTTATAACGCACTCAAGGGTCGAGATTTAATCAAATCCGGCATGTAAGTGTTTTTCTATTAAACAAATGTAAAATATGCCATATTTTAACTGTTGGGTGAATGAGTGAGACTCAATTACCTGATTCACACAAGAAAATTTTCAAATGCAAGATTTTGATCACTGAACGCATTGACTAGATTCAAATACCCGATTCATAAGAGAGAGAGAGAGAGAGAGAGGGAGAGAGAGCGAGAGGGAGTTGTTGGAGTAGGACCAGAAGAAAGAAGGAATAACGTACAATGGAAATCAAACTGGAAATATTTAGTCTCAAATGCTCTGAATCTCATTAACTATGAAATATTATCATTACAATAACAGAAAACCAATATACTCTCTATAACATGGTCCAGGGATGTTAAATCTCACTTCTATCTGTGCCACTACTCGAATTATCTGCTACATGGTGCACGCAAATGGTGCCTATTCTCAGTCTCAAAAACCAGAATCTGAAACAAAACTTTTGTTTTCTTAATCAAAATCCAAAATACTTGGATGAATGTTCTAACAAATTATCCAAAGCACTGGGAGCAAACTTCCTGGCAAACAGGAAACAAAGCGATGTGGGCTGATTGTTGTACAAGCACGAGCTGCCATCGAAAATTCTTCTAAAAAACTTATCCGTTATGTCCGCTTTCCCAAACGTACCCGGGTGGGCCCCGCCCCTCGACCAGTCGACCCACGTGAGGCTCCTGTTGGCCAGTAAATGAGGAGACTGAATGGTCAGCATAGTCGGGAAGTAATGCTCGTCCACATAGCACGCCGGTCTGCAAAACCGCTCGAATTTGGGGTAATATTTGGCGTCTTGGATGATGTCAACTGCCAGTTTTCTGTTGATTTCAAACCATTGGGACCCTTTACGCCAATTCGTAAGGTTGACTTCAGGGGCCATGTTCTCGTTGTAGCGTCCCCGGCCAAATGGGCCGGGCTCATCGAACGAGCCCATGAAGCTGAAACGGGATCTTGATATGTAGCGGTACACGACGCTGAAGTTTTGGAGAGGTATGCAGGCTTCTGATAGGAGGACAAACCACTCGTTGGAGATGTCGAGCAATGCGTTGGCAAGAATTCGCCTTTCTGCATCGCACATGCTCATCATCCCCCACCCAGCAACCTGCAAAACGACAAATTTAGTGTTCTAACGCGCATCAAAGCCTCGTGGGATTTTAAATCAGGGAAATTGTACAGCACACTCCGATGTAACTACACAGAATTACAAAAATATTCCTTCTAATTTTCAAAATTACACACACCTCCCTTATAACTTATTTTCACTTTACAGTTAACCCCCCTTTGTTGATTATTACACATAGTCAAACGATATCGTAATTCAAATTTTAATGAACTCTTAAAGTTGTTTCCACATGCTTGGATTCAACTAAGTTCTTCACATAAGGTAAACCATTTAAAGTAAAATTCCGAGCTCTTCCCCGGATTGCAATACACTGTCTACGACCACCAAAGAACCTCAAATTTATATGAATTTCTTGAAAGGAAAAAAGAAAAACAAGAAGAGCTCTGTTGAAAATAATATAGCTATTTATCAACTTATCAACATGTCTATGAAAATGCAATAAATGTCAATATCATTTCTATGCCCAAATAAACATGCTCACTGCCACAAGGTTTTACCAGCAGTTCTTAAGAGTCATGTTCCTTCATTTAATATCAATGATATCAAGAGTTAGAGAATCAGGTCATAATGATCATAGTCTGATTTGAATAAATTTGTACATGAGAAAAAGCTGAATGCACTATATTTCCAGAAATTGCATGCTCCATATTCATTTCTCATTACCGGTTTTGGCAATTAACAGAGCATTATATGTTAAAATGCTAAGAAGCATATTTACGGTCACCAACAGAGTCAATGGATACATCACAACAAGTCCTCTTGGCACGGCATTTATACGTCAAAACTGATTCTAAATGACAAAAACAAGTACATAACACTACACATAGCAGTCTACCTAGATAACCTTTTAAGTCAGTGTAAAATACAGATGACTTAATAGTTGAACTATTCCATAGACTGAGGAATAACTGAGAACTTCCATTCAGAACAACTAACCAAACCAATTTCCATATTTTCTGTCCAAAACTTTCATTAACCATTTGGACTTCGAATGAGAACACTCAGTATAATACAAATATGACAGCAAGGACAGCGAGGAACTCTAAGATAATAATTTTTCGACACATGACACAAACTAAGAAACTGGAATTTATTTAAATAACTCATCTAAAATATATATTTAAAACATATAAAACTTAAAAAATATATTTAAGACATATAAAACTTATTTGCATAAGGAAGAGATCCAGTTCTGACCTCTGGCTAGCACAAAAAATCAACATATTAAACATCCACAAATGTTCGATTTCAAGCACAAGTTAGCTAAGCAATGATGTGTCTCAAAAAGAAAATCTTCAATTACGATAGAAATCACGATAAATAAAATAAAATCAGCACAAAACCAATACCTGGCTAGGGATTTGCCTGCCGTAAAAAACTGACGAAGGCGGAAAGTTGGGCTTATAGGAAGGTAATGAGTGAATGTAGATTGAATAAAACTTCTCATTCCCCTTAAAGAACCTCTCCCACAGAGGTGCCAAAGGCAAAGGCCCTCTTGTCAAGAACATGAATGCAATCTTGGGAGATCTCTTGAAGGGGTATTTTTCAATCCGAGGTACAAACGAAGCCCGCCAAAATAACTCGGTGTCGTTCATATCATGCCAAAGGTTCAAAGGAGGTTTAATGAAACTTTCTAACTTGTTTGTTTCTTGAAGACAGGGTTGTAATCTTGCCTGAGTCACGGGGAATGCGTTTCGCAACCTAAGATAAGGACTGGCATACAAACTTAGAAATACAAAAGTTATGCCTAATCCCACCAAAAGCAACAGAACCTTGAGAAATCTTAGTGGCAAAGCCCTGTTAGATGGGGTTATGATTCTAATAGTAGGTTCTTTGCCCCCTTCCTCCAAAGAACCAAAACTCCCCACTCTTGGTTGCATCTTTAATTCAAGCCTCTGAATTGCAAACTCAATCCTACTTCAAGAAAATACATGAAAAATAAAAATCAGAGATTTGAAAAATCTGAGGTTCTTCTGATATCAATCAATAAACACACACACCCACACACACACACACACACCCACCCACGCACGCTCCATATCACTAGTTAGGTATATGATGTATAAAAATATTAAACACAAAAAGGAACTAGACAAAGATCACCACACGGGCTTTCAAGAAAACCAATAAAAAAAACCCTTTATCCGGAAAAAAAAAATCCAACCAAGATCATGAAATTTGAAATTGACTACATGGGTACTGTCTGTCCCTTACCAGACCAGAAAGCTTCGGACATGAAACTGCACTCTGAAAAAAAAAAAACCCAAAGTTGCAAATAGGAGAAAAATAAATTCAAACCCAAGATTATGCAGCTGATTTTCTTGGCAAAAATGGAAGAACAGAGGTCATGACTGGGAGGAAAAAAGAAAGCAAGATTGGTTTTTGAGCTCTAATACAGCAGAGGATGAGATGGTTTTTATTCTATGATCATGTGGGCTTGTAATAAATGGGCATCAAATGACTGGTCAAGGAATAAAATTTATGATCCATCAAAGAGAAGCAAAAAAACGTTTTGGGGTTGGAAGTTTGAACAATGAAACTGAATTTTCTTGTCTTCTTCTCACGCCTTTTTTTCTGGGCTGCTTAAATTCTTTTCCAAAAAACGTTGAGAACAGTGGTCTGAATAAGAATGCAGCATTCATGGGCTGTTGAGTTTCAATTCCATGAAACCGAACATTGATGAGAGATTTGAGAGATGTCCGGAAGTTTAGGAGAGAATTGAATGAGTGTGTGTGTGGAAGAACCTAGGAGTTGGTGACGTGTTTGTGTGTCTTTTTTCGAAATTTTGAACTTTAGGGACAGAGTTTGCATTTATTTATTTCTAATTCTCTGCCAAAGCCTAACCACAAATATGACCCTTTCCAGACTAATTTGCAAGCCAAAGGAGACAAATATGCTAAGCTCTTCCATTTGATTTGTGCCTTTTACGTTCAATAACAATAATATTATAACAAATATTGATAATACAATGCAAGTAACATTATAACAAATATTAATAATAAAACTCAATAACAATAATAATATTACAAATATTCATAATAAAAATATTAAAACAGTAATATGGCACTAACAATCACCATCATCATTGTTGTTACTATGTCCGTGGTTGATAATTGTTGAAACCACTCAAATTTTCGAGTCATTTAATTTTTTTGATAGAGGGCTATGATTTGATATTGGTGCTTCCTCTTTTGTATTACTATTCAATTATTATAAAATCCTTTTAAAAAATGAGTTTACTATATGTTATTGTGAATGCATTTTTATCCATCTTAAATAAGAAACATACTTGCAGTAGGGACATTAAAAGTGAGTGAAAGAAATTCAAGAAAATAATGTAAATAGACCATTGGGGCTTAGTAAGTTATCACGCCCGTCCTCTCTCTTGCGTCTTTGGATAGGTGTTGTGTCTATATCGTTTTGATTGATAGTTATAGTATATTTCGAATTGATTGTATCAAAAAAATTTGAAAGACTTTAAAAAGAGTTGTTATAATAATAGTAAAAAAAAAATACTTAAAAGATACCCATGTGTGTCTTTAGACATCATGAGATTTTAAAAAGTAATTTTTTCAATTTTAGATTGTATAATTAATAGCTTCTAATTTTTCTTTATTGCAGCTAGATTGTTTTGACTATTTTGATTACTACAGTAATCTATTATATTTAATAGTAAGTCATAATTGAATAATTTGTTCACAATGTGGTATTATTAATACAATCGGCTGATATATATATATATATATATATATAATAGATTGCTTAATTTCTATTATAAAAAGTGCTATAAAAAGTGTGTCCAAATTTTGTTTAGAAGGCAAAACACTTGGGCAAGAAAAAATTCATGGCATGAAGTACTATAGAAAGTGTCAAAGTTTCTTCAAATTCCATTAAAAGGTTGACTCAAAGGCTCTAAGTACTTAGCCTAAAACACTTTTAGGGGGTCAAGTGCTTCTTGTGGAGGGTTTACAGCACTATTAAGACAAGACTCGTTACATGCCAGTTGGATATTATTCTATTAGTGATTTTAATCATTGAGAATTAAATATGATGATATAATAATTTTATTTTTTTGATACTTTAATATTATTATATTTATATTCAATGATTAAAAATATAAATTGCACAATAGTAATATCAAACAATTGCTAAAGGACAATTTTTCGAGGGGCTAAAGTACCATTGCCTTTATTTATTGCAATATAAAATATAAAAGATACCCACCCATGCGTGTTTTTAGACAAATACAGAAAATTTTACAAGGTCAACTTTTCGGTTTTAGATTATATAATTAGTAGCTTTTAAATTTTCTTTATTGCAGCTAGATTGTTTTGAGTCTTTTGACTATTTTGATTACTACAATAACTACCATTTTATAGTATTACATGTTTGAATGGAGTTTTTTTTTATAATTATTATCACAATATGTAATTTTAACCAAATTCTCAAATCTAATATTAAATTATAATTATTTAAAATGAATTATTTGATTGATTGATAGTAATTTCAAATTTCTTGTTCACTCTCTTAATCATTAAAATCCATCAATTATTTATGATGATATTTTAGTACTTTGTGTAAAATCTCTCTCTCTCTCTTGTGCACGCGCGCGCGCACACACACACGCATGGGCATAAAAATGTAATAATAACTTTCAATAGAAACATATATATATATATATATAATTGTGAACATAATGTCATGTATAGAAAATATCTCCTCAAATGTTAGAAAAAACATTTAATTAAAACTTGCATTTGTCTATTATTAGGTATGGCGGAAAAGTTTAATATGAGATACCCTTATTTTATTAAATTACCTATTGCCTGTTTTACATATTACACTTACTTGTAACCTGTAATGCCGATTGTCTTGAACTGTGACTTGTCGTTAACCTACAAACTTATAATTACACATGCAATTATAAATTATCATATCCGTTTATCATTTTAACTTTTCCTTTTAGTAATTTTTGTTAGATATATTTTAGCATTTGATCTACCAACATACATAATAAAATGTAAGTGCATTTTAACGTGCGAATTTTAATAATAAATATTATAATTTATATTAATTTCAACAAATTCCTTAGTGTAATGTGCTATTACTTTTTATGAAATGTATTTTAGAGTCAAAATTAAATTGATGCTTGAAATGATGTATCCCTCTTTTAATTATGACTTTAATACTACTTATGTATCTTCTTAGTTAATTTTGTTTTGGTTCAGTATTCTACATCACCATTCATCATTAGTTAAATTATGTCAATTCGATAAAGTTATAATTAGAACTCTATAACTCCCATAAATCAACAATACACAAACGATCCTGTAACAACCATAATAGCCAATCAAACTATTGAGTGATTTTTATCATCCAACCCAATAAAATTTCTCAATCAATTTTGTTAATCCACAAACCTTTGCGAAGTAATTTCACTTTATATCACCACAACCACCACCGAGCATCAATATGTATAATTGAACACAGCTACTACATTGTTACTGAAATTGATCGACTTTATATATGACGTCTATAT